>JAIXND010000779.1:174337-219246 GCA_023646645.1 Varanus salvator macromaculatus | reverse complement strand
CCTTCCTTCCTTCCTTCCTTCCTTCCTTCCTTCCTTCCTTCCTTCCTTCCTTCCTTTTGGCTCATCCTTAAATAGACCACTTGAAAAGATACAGGGGTGCTTTGTTCAACATCTGTTAGCCTGAAATGCATAATCTGGGGGGTGTGCCTGATCCGCCACACATTTTCAGCAGGCATTTGAAATGGTATCCAATTCTGATCAGAATAGTTGTTGAAAGGTAAAGAGTAGAGATTAAAGATGCAAGCAATCTAGCAGCTTCTGGCATTGGCAAATGTTCCTGCTGCAAGGTCAGCGCTAATTTCATTTGGAAAGGGTTCAGCTCTTTTGCTGTTTTTGGCTATTACTGTAGCTTTAGCCATACGTACAGGGGCCATCTGGAAATCTGTTCCTAACTTTAGGAGCATTACATCAGTTTGTCCCAAGACTGTGTTTACTCACAGGCACTTTTGTTCATTTTCTCTAGTTGAATGTGCCACTTTATTTATGATGTGCATAGCAGCCAAAATAATTAGCCCTCCTGTATTTGGCCCTTCATGGAAATGGGGGAGGGGGGCTGCACTGGGTCTGCATCGCCCACACTGTGTTTCTGCAGGATGCCCACTGTGGCTTTTGTTTGGTAAATAACAACCGAGTTGTCATGTTCTGCTTCTGTTGTGCACTTTGTAGTCTATGAGAGCTTGGGTGCTTTATTTTTTCCCAAGATTAGGAAATGCTCAGAGGTATAATCAGGTCCTTCCACAGTGTTTAATTAGCCATAATAAAAGGCATCTACACAAAGCACAGGATTTTCAAAGCCTATTCTTGTGTTACACTGCTAATGAATTAAGTAATTAATTGGCACTGAAAAATACAATAGAAAACATCAATCTTTTCAAGTGATGCATTAAAAAAACTTGTGTACAATGATTTCATCAGAATTTAAATCATGGAACATTTCTGTTTTACACTAACATCAGGGAAGAAAGGAAGATTTTTAAAAAGTGAGCACTAATTGGGATATGCTTGCATTTTAAAAAAGAACCGTATTGGGAACATGGCTTGGCTTACCTGGATGTTGAATAGGACAATGCGTGTCCACATCACCCAGGGAAGCAGCCGTGAATTTTCAGACAGTGTACGCATGGTCTGGTTGTTCTGGCATCCTCTCTTGTATGTATTGCATTTTGTCAGGTGGGCAGTGCCCACCCTGGAGGAAGCCCAAATCTGCCAGTGGCGTGTGATGGCAACCCGATCAGGCCAATGCCTCAAGTCCACTTGCGGCAGAGCCCCAGGCTGCAGCAGCACCCTCCCAACTTGCCGGCATTTGTGCTAACTGCAGGCCTTGGCTGTTCCCTCAGCCTCCTTGAGCTAGAAATCATGGCACAGGCCTGCCTTATGCCACAACACAAAGCGTACTCCAATAACTCTGGCAGCCTCCCGACTGCACTATTGTAACGCACTCTACGTGGGGTTGCCCTTGAAGATGGCCCAGCTACTTCAATTGGTCCAGAGCAGAGCAGAGCAGCCAGGCTGCTAATGCGGACCAGTAGATATGCACATATAACACCAGTCCACCTGCACTGGCTTCCTGTTGAAGTCCAGGCCCAATTTAAGGTGTTGATGACTTATAAAGCCCTCAATGGTCTGAGATCTGGCTATCTGAAGGAACGTCTCCTTCCTTATACACCTGCCCGTCCCCTAAGGGCTGGGTCAGAGGTTCTTCTTTGGGAACACTCTCTGAAGAAGATCAGAGGAGTGGCTAGCAGGAGAAGGGCCTTTCCTGTGCTGGTGCCCTGGCTTTGGAACATGCTTCCCAGCGACTGTATTCATTTTGGCACCCTGTCAAAACCTTTTTGTTTTCCTGGTATTTAAATAACTGATTTAGTTTTAATACTGGTTTTATTGGGATTTGTTTATTTGATGCTGCTTTTTATTGTTGTATTGCCATCCTGAGACCTCAATAAAGAATGGGTAAAAATGCCTTAAATAAATGAATGAAAGAAAGAAATTACCCCCTAAGTCCACTAGCTGGATACCCTGCTTTGGGGCAGTATACATTTTATTTCCAAATCATCCAAGAAAGGATATTCCACAATTTGAACTGGTGGTTGGTCCATTGCTGAATTTCTGCTGGAGACTTATACCACTTGCAGTAGATCTCTACCTGTCCACCAGTGAATGTAGGTGCAAACAGTTGTTTCTCTTCTTTCTGACATGCATTTAAATTTATTTATTAACAAATTTATATGCCGCCCCTTGCCACAAGCCTCGGGGCAGCTCACAATATCCTAAAAACATACACAATATTAAAAACTGGCCCATCTCAAGGTCCCAATTAAAACATACAATATAATAATAACTTAACAAATAACTTTAAACATAAAATAATTTAACACTTAAAATATTGCTTAAATAAAAAGGTCTTCGCCTGGCGCCGAAAAGCAAATAAAGACGGCGCCAGGCGAGCCTCTCTGGGGAGTGCATTCCATAGGTGGGGCGCCACCGCAGAGAAGGCCCTTCTCCGGGTACTCACCCTCCTCACTTCTCTCACAGAGGGTTCCCGGAGAAGGGCATCAGCTGCTGATTGTAAGGGGCAGGAGGGCATATATGGTCGCAGGTGCTCCTTTAGGTAACCAGGACCCAAGCCATTAAGGGCTTTATAGGTAAGAACCAACACCTTGAATTGGGCCCGGACTTCAAATAAACCATTTATTTACCTCTCTCTCTCTCTCTCTCTCTCTCTCTCTATCATGGCAGCTCTACTGGCCTTTGTTCATCACAAGGCTTGTGTAGTCACCCTCCTCTCCATTTGATCCTCACAACAGCAACCCAGCGAGGGGGTGACTGGTCCATGGCCAGGCAGGGTTCGAGCTGGCCCTCCCAAGTCCCAGCCCAGCACGTAGCCTGTGCAGCAGCCTGCCTGTGTGCAGTTGCCTTGTGCTGAGCCAGGCCGCCACTCCGTCTAGCCCAGTGCTGCCTACACAGGCAGACAGCAACTCCCCAGCATATTAGCAGCCCTCCATATTAGTTTTTTCCCCAGGGTGACCCATTCACACAGCTCAATCTCTTTATTAGCTGATTTGCCAGCAGATTATTTCTTTTGCTCATGCTGTTTCTAGTAATTCCTCTCTGCTTGACTTGGGAAGGAGCATTAGATGCAGACCTGCCTTCTTTTTTAAAGCAATATCCTGATTACTTATAAATACTCCAGAGATTACCGCTGTTCTAGGCATGCACTGCAAGATGCCACTGAATCCAAGCCAAAATCACCATTGATTTTAATTAAGGTTAAAAAGGAGGACAATTGATCATAGACAAAAAGTATCAATTCTACTGGCCAAAAATACTCTTGGATCTCCTGTGATTTCAGCAATACACATCTGTTTGGACTGCATGATGCTGTTTGTGAGAATGGACAGAAATGCTTGTGCTCATTCTTCCAAAACTCATCACTTGTATGTATACCGCCATTTTACCAGGCAGTGATCTCATCAGACTATGACAGGGGGCAGTCTGGTCTGACTGTGTCATGAAGAGGGGTTTCTCACTGATCTGGCTGGCTCCAGGCACCTTCCTGCCCTGGGCAGCCTAGCAATGAAGGGCTGCCTCACATCACTGGATATGCAAAAGGAGTCCCATGCCTCCTCAAAGCCAGGGCAGACAGCCTCCACCCCATGCACCTGATCCAAGCAACAGAACTGCTTCATTTGGCCCTTCCTGGTTTTCTCAATGGAGGAATCCCTATGGTCAGCCCTTGCCTCCTAGCTGGGCTGGTGAAAGGTATGCAGAGGATCCCTGCTACTATTACCAGGGGCAGCATGCAAGAGGCCAAGGGACTCATGCAGCTTTTGAGGGTGCAGCCAGTCCCCCCCAGTGCTGGCTCAGTTGCCACTGCCTGAATCCCACTGGCTATTTCTGATCACAGATAGCAGTGAGGAAGCTTCTGTGTGCCACCTGGCTGGGCGGGAGATAATGGTATGGATTCCTCCATATTTGCCCTGCAGGGGTCCAGGAAGGTGCTGCAGGCTGGATCAGGCCCATGAGCTAGAGGTTCCCTGTGCGACCTCTGTCTATGAGACTCGTGAAGCCAGGGATCTGGCCAGTGCCTCCCAGAACCAGCCTGGCCCCAGTCTCCATGAAATGCCACGCCCAGAGGATGGCAGCAAGGGTGGGAGTGAGACACAGACATAAATGAGGGCCTGCGATCACGGCCACCAGTGGGCATGACCGCTGGTGCCTCTTTCAGAGCCCCCAAGTGAGTCCAGTTCCCCGCCCTGCCTTAAGCCCACTGGCGAGCTGCTGAGGGAAGAGATGCTCTGTTCTGAACATCCTTCCGTGTGACAGACACACAGGCGCGAGAGGCCGGAGGAGAGGTTGTACGGCCCCAGAGCCATGCCACTGAATCCACTGCAGCGACTGTCATGGGGTCAGAGTGGCCGCTTGGCGAATAGCTTCCACATGGGGAAAAATAAGCATCCTCAATGCAAACAAGCCCTAATTAAGCACTTTTAAGTCCCATAGATTTGCTAGTGAAAAGAAACTATTTGCGTAAATGTCTCCCATGGAACCTCTGCTGCATCTTCCACATAGGTTTTTTTCCAGAATTGCTCATTATCATTGTAACATTTTATAGAATTATTAATATTCTTGAGACAGAGAAAGAGAGAGCATGATTTTTCATTTTTCTCTCTCTTTCAACATTTGGTGTGTGAGTGTGTATGTGATCTACTGAAATTGATCAGCGATAGCTTCAAAGCACACATAAGAAAGCATTTGTTCATATCACACATATGGATTTTCTGCCATGAGATGGGTTATGTAGCTTCTGAAAGGTCTGACAAATTACTGGGGGAGAAGTGCTCAATGATTCTTAGTAGTGACTGACTGGAACCTCCACATTAAGCAGCAGTGGACCTCTGGATGGCATTGACGTGGTGATGGGAGCGGGGGGCGGGGGCACTGTGGCCTTTTTCTCAGGGTGGCTTGTGGGCTTTTTAGAAGCATCCGACTCGCCCCGGAGAGAAACGGGAAGCTATCTTAGCGTCACCTTTGCTCTGACACTCCCCTGTTGCTTTATCCTCAAGCCTTGTTTTTGTTGTTGTAGTTGCATCAAAGCACAAGTGCATATTGTAAAATACTTGTACTCTAATATATTTCTGAATAGCATTAACTTTAGTATTGATGTAAACTGTGTCGAGATATATCTTGCAACATTTAATCAGAGTGTGCTAAACAGCCAATTACGCCACCTAACGAATGACATGTCAATGCACATTTCTGAGTCTAAATCATCTCGTTTGTATCCAAGGGGACATCATCATATTTTTACTAGATGGAAGAATGCAGACATACCAGGGTTGCGAGTCTTGTGGCTGCACTTCCAAGAGCAAGTGCCACTGACCATGTTGGTAGGGCTGACAGGAGACAGAGCCCAGCTGCATCCACTGGGCCACACATTCCCCGCCCTGCTACAAAGACATCCCATGTGTGCAGAAATGGGCTGATAGGAAAGATGTCAGGGCAACTCTGAAGCAGCCAGATCAGAATGCGACCTGCTTCTCCTTTCCCCTAAAGGGCAGGCGAAGAGACTGAAAGAAGAGACTTTGCTTCTCCCAAAATGGCACTGTTCTGTCCCAAGCATTCCACAAGGAAAACACCAGGACAGGGAGAGTCCGGAGGAAACACAGAAACATAGCGAGTCAGAAGAGGCCTCCTGGGCCATCTAGTCTGACCTCTGGTTCTAGCCAGCTCGGCTCACGTCATGTCTACCATGTGCATGTCTAGCCTATCCTTGAACACCCTCACTGATGGGGCTTCAACCACGTCCCGTGGAAGCCCATTCCACGTCCTCGGGGTCCTGACTGTCAGGAAGTGCTTCCTGGCATCCAAATGGAACCTTGGCTCCCTGAGCTTCACTCCATTGGAGCGCGTCCTGCCTTCCTCTGCAGGGGAGAACAGGTCTCTACCCACCTCCATGTGACACCCCCTCACATACCTGTATGTCACCAACAGATCCCCTCTGAGTCTCCTCTTCTCCAGGCTGAAGAGACCCAGTTCCCTCAGTCTCGCCTCATATGGCATCCCCTGCAAACCGGCCACCAACCTTGTGGCCCTACGCTGCACTGACTCTAACCTGGCTATATCCTTCCTGTAATGAGGGGCCCAAAACTGAACACAATACTCCAGTTGCGGGCGCACCAGAGTCGTGTAGAGTGGTAGTAATACCTCTCTTGATCTAGAAGCCACACTTCTGGCTATGCAGCCAAGGGTGGCATTCGCCCTCTTGACCACCGCATCACACTGCTCACTCATGTTTAGCCTGCAGTCAACCAGCACCCGAAGACCCCTTTCACAAGTGTTGCTCTCCAGCCACTTGTCACCTAACCTGTACTTATGACACCCATTCCTTTGCCCCAAGTCCAAGACCTTGCACTTATCCACATTGAATGCCATCCTCTCCTGCCCACTTCCATGGTCTGTCCAGATCCTTCTAGATCTGGAGTACCTGCTCCTCAGTTGTGACCACTGCCCCCAATTTAGTATCATCTGAGAATTTGATCAGCGGACTGGTCACCCCTTCTTCCATATCGTTGATGAAAAGGTTGAACAGGATTGGCCCCGGGATCCCGCTTGTCACTGGCTGCCATCCCGATGATTCCCCACTAATGGTTACCCTCTGCTTTCAGTCAGTCAACCATGCCCTAATCCATCAGACAGTGCATTGGTCTATCTCAAAACTCAATTTCTCAACCAGGATATCATGGGGCCTTGCTGAAATCCAGGTAAACCTCATCCAGTGTGTCCCCTCCATCTAGCCACTTTGAAACCTTGTCATAGAAAACTACACATTTCATCTGGCAGGACCTGTTATTGCAGAAACTGTGTTGCATGGCCACCAACCTCCCTTCCCTATCTAGCATCACTAGATCTCTTGCTATTATGAGCCTTTCCATTGTTTTTACTACAATGGACATAAGGCTAACTGGTTTGTAATTCCCATGTCCCTTCTATTACCGTTTTTGAAAATTGGGACCACTGACACCACCCTCCAATCCTCTGGAATGTCATCCATTCTCCACGAGGCCTCAAAAATGGAGGCCAGTGGATGTGAGAGAACTCCTGCCAACTCTTGAAGTACTCTCAGGTGTAACGCATCAGGGCTTGGCGCCTTTGTAATGTCCAGTGCCTTGAGGACCTCCTCGACTTCTAGAGGGGGTGACACTAATCTGTGCCCAGTTTCACCTAATTTCCCATGCGGATCTCCCTCGTTCCGCTTTGGGGAGAACACAGAGGCAAAATAGTAATTTAGCCTCCGTGCCTGTTCCCTCACATCAGTCACTGGATCCCCTTCCTCCTTATTAAGTGGTCCCACTACCTCTCTCTTCTTCCTCTTGCTATTTACCGTATTTTTTGCTCTATAAGATTCACTTTTTTCCCCCTCAAAAGTAAGGGAAATGTCTGTGCGTCTTATAGAGCGAATATGTGTGTGCAGTAAGTCTGTCAGATGTGCAGCCCATGGGGAAGTGATGGGGAATGTGCCCATGATTATGTGCCCATTTGATTCAGAATATTTTTTTTCTTGTTTTCCTCCTCTAAAAACTAGGTGCGTCTTATGGTCAGGCGCGTCTTATAGAGCGAAAAATACAGTATATGCTGATAGAAGCCCTTTTCAGAAACATAGAAACAGAGCAAGTCAGAAGGGGTCTCCTGGGCCATCTAGTTTGACTCCTGGCTCCAGCTGGCTCCTCTCACTACATGCCCACCATGTGCATGTATAGCCTATCTTTGAACACCCTCACTGATGGGGTCTCAACCACCTCCCATGGAAGCCCATTCCATACCCTTGGGGTCCTAACTCTCAGGAAGCATCTAAATTGAACCTTGAATTTTTGTTGCTCTTGATATTCTTTGCAAGTCTCAGCTCATAATCAGCCTTAGCCTTGCGAAGAATCCTTCTGCAACAGGCCTCCTCCTCCCAGTATACCCTTTTGTCTATTTGCCCCAGTACCCATTTCTTACGGAGGCTCCTCTTTCATCTAATCCCCCTAACCACCTCCTTTCGCATCCATGGCGGCACTCTCCTCCGCCTCCCCACCTTACTGACTAGAGGTATCGTCAAGGCTTGCGCCTGCAAAACCTCCCTTTTGAGTGCCATCCACCCCTCCTCAACTCGCTTGCCTTCCAGTAACCAGGAAGAGGAGGACATGTCCTTTTGTGACTAACAGCTCTAACTTCTAATCACAATATTTTCCCCAGGGGTCCGCAATCGCAATGCTTTGGGAGAGTGCTGCTAAGCAATACATCACAGGAAAGTTCCTGCACTCTTTGTTGGCGCTCTCTCCCAGGACACAAATGCTATGGGAGTTTGTGTGGAGTCTGGGAAGGGGCAAGTGGTGTTGCCTGCTTGCTTGAAAATGTTGGATGCTCAAGCTCTTCTGCACTGCATGTTCCACATCCATCCTCCACACCCCTCCTGTGGCACTTTCTGTGACTTGTAGAAAAACCTTGATCTTGTTTTCATTCCTTGTACCTCTCTAGCCTCATCCTTCTGAGTTTTTGCAGGTTTCTTGCCTAAGGACACCTCTATGTGCATGCCATGTTTGTACAAATTGCTCAAATTTGTTATACATTTCATTTGACACTTCCCAGCCAAAATGTGAGGCGTCCTCTACCACGAAAACACAACATCTCTTCTTCGGACTTTTGCATGCACCTCCTAGCCAGGGTCGCCCTGCTTTGTCTTATTTTCATAACAATTGCCTCTCATGAGAAAAGAAAAGAGAAATAAGCAAATTCTTTCTAGAAAGCACCAAACTATACCTGCTGCCCTCGCATAAAACTGCCAGCACCTAATCCTTTGATACTTGGCCCACTTGATTCCTCTGAAATTGCAGTTTATGCCAGCAAAATTTCATCTGTTTCATCCAAGAAAGAAAGGTGCTGTAAGATATGACCACCTTGGACAAGCAGGGCTGGTTCAGTGGCCATTCCTCTGCAAGGCAAGCCTGATGATATTTGGATCAGTGCAGGGAGAGAAGCTGGACTGTCCACGCCTGATGAGCACTTCTATTCCAGAAGAGCAGCAAAGTGGCCCCCATGGCCCCTGTCCTTTCCTGCAGCTCCTGCCCCCACTCTGCACTGCCCACTGTGGCCAAAACCATGCGTGGTTTGCTGCCAACAGTCAGGTGCAAACTGCTGTGGAACATTAGAGGAAAAAATTAGAACATTTCACCTGAGGGTGGTCCAGAAGCTGGGATTGGCCCCTGAAGCCTGTGCTGTTGCCCTTTGCTGCCCCACACATGCATGCAACCCTAAGAGTGGAGGCTCTCTCCTGCTAAAGGCAGAGGAGTCCTGCTTCCATGGGGATTGCTCTCAACATGTCATGAGGGCATCTGCATGCACTGGCACATATTCTCTCTTTTGCCCTCCGTCCATTCAAGAGGGTTCTTCTTGAATATGCCCATCCAAAAGATGTGGACATATCGCATGACTTCAAGCTGCATATCCAAGGCTCTCAGACCAGTGAGTCATGCATTAGGGAGGCCCAGTTCAGACTCTCAGCATCAGGTTTCCTGAGGCTCAGTTCTGAGGGCCAAGCAAGCATGCTTAGGCTGGTCACTTCTCCTGATTCAGACTGGAGTCCTGCATCAATTCCAGGCTAAGATACTGTCCTCTACCTGCCTGCCATTTGTCCCCAAAGGTGTTATTTGCAGGAAGAACCACCAGGGGGGCAGGCAAAATGGAGGCAGAAGGAGACATTTTCAGCAGAAGGCCAGTGCAGGAGTGGCCCTGGTTTGGGAAAGATTCCTACACTGGGAACACTTCCTGGGCTGGGGCCCTGCGCATGCTTCTCCTCCAAAAGAAAAGTGGCCGGGCCGAGTGTGCCGGACTGGCCTGGGAGCGGAAGTGCAAGAGCTCGCAGGTCAGGATACTGAGCCTGGCAGCGTGAGGGCTGGGTTAGCCCTTTGCCATTGATTGGGAACCCCAGAATTATCCAAACATGGATGCAAGAGCAGCTTCCATCTAGTCATTTAATTAAAGGGAACTTCTTGCACACAAAAAGTGGCATATGCTCATTTTATTTTATTAGCAGCCTGACTTTCTGCATAGCACTCCAATAAAGCCATAGATGAATGCCATGAATCTAATTAATTAAATGACAAGGGCTCACAAAGTGAAGAACAATTGTGTGGGTGGACTGAAGGGTTAAAATTGCTCTTCATCAGCATGGCTGGGTATTAGACTTTGTTAACACCTTTGTTAACTCTGTTCTAGGAGGTCTGAAGAATGAAAGCATCCACAGCCCCTTTCAAAAAGTCTTTCCATTAACTTTAATGGATTTAGAGCTAGGGCCATCGGGCACAATCTATCAGGATGCTGTCTACATGGATTGCCAATCCAGAGTTTCCACTTGAGGCAACCAAGGGACAGAAATGTGGGCATCTTAAGATACAGCAAGCCTTGCTACAACTTCTGGGTATGAATATCTACCTATCTGTTGCTGTGTGCTTACATTTGCATCTCACACCAACTCAGAGTACCACAGCAACAACCAGCCAATCAACGAGCATGGAAAATAAGCTGTGCCTGGATTTAGAAGAACAGTTTTCTCACCAGTCCAATGACTGTGGCAATCTTTGTGTGGTGCCCTCTCCGTGGAACTGGGTAGCTGACTGAGTTCAACAATAAATCTATCCTTTGGCTGCCACAACGTCAGCCCCAGTGATGGCTTAATCTTAGCCCATCTGGAGCTCTTTGAGCTTTAGGCCTACTCATGCTCAGCAAATGCATGGAGGGGAGGAGGCCTCACAGGACATGCCCTCAGAATGTCTCTGTCCCGCCTCTTCTCCCCCACACTCTGCGCCCTTTCTCAGGGAAGTCTAATGGGAGAGTCTAAGTGCATTTGGCTGGGCGCACGTAGAGTCTTCCCCATGAAGGGGAACTGGAGCCAATGACCAGTCATTCTTCCTCGTGTGTGACCTTCTGGGTCACCATCCATTGATAGAGTGGCATTTCTGTGAATACGGATGCTGATACAAAATTCTAGACCACTTAACATCATGAACAACCAAGAGTCCCGTGGCTAAAGGTCTAGAACAAATGTGGTGCCTGACAGACTAGGCACCGTGGTGGCCACAGAATCTTGTGCTTCGGGCTGTTTGGGAACTTAGTTTTTGACATGAAACGTGTTGCATTCAAAGAGCCAAGCATGAGCAAGGGCTCACTGAAAGGAGTCGCAGATTGTGGGAGCACTCAGACTTGTGTTCCCCTCAGGCCCAGTTCCCACACATCTTTGTACAAATTTCTTCAATAAACTGAATCGGCCTTGCTTTCATCTATGAAAGTAATTTGTGTAAATTTGGGAAGATTTGTATAACTCTCCCACTCAATCACTGCAGCATTTGTGCAAGCTCCCTCTTTGTGTGAAGCAAGCAGCAATCATGAACCTGAATGGGAACTGAAACAAGAGGTTAGGCAATGTTTGGAGAATCCTGCCCATCTCAAATACCACTCCTTGGCCCATCCCAGCTTATGCCACAGTACATGCATTAGTCTTTTAATATGTCAAAGGAAGCCTTGTCCGATGCTGCAAAAGAACTAACAGAGCCACCCTTTTGGAATCTGTCACTATGGAAGGCACCTAAATATTAACATGGCTTGTAATGTCTGGCATTTTAAATAGCAACGTTGTAATGGAAGTGAATAATGAGATGAGCTATATAATTATCTGAGCAGAGTTATTAAGATAATTTATTTTGGGAAGTACAAGTTACTGAAAGTAACAGCCTGGAAGTGAAATGTGACCAGAGTATATATTTTTGTTTATTCCGCTTCCTAGTAATTTGTATGTCAGTTGTTTCTAATGGATCTACAATCATTCTTGCAAATTAAAGCAGTTAAACTTTAAAATAAAAATGCTAAGCCCACACTTCGTCCAGATGACTACAGCTGTATTTAAGGAGCCCACTGCTTCCCCCATGCACATGAATCACCCCCACACAGCTCTACTCTGGTGCTGCCAGGGAGCTTGGTGAGGGGGAGACAGACCCCACCCCAAGGAGTGAGTTTTTGTGGGTCTGGGGGTATAAATATGAGGAGTATCCCCATACTATGCACCTGCTCCTTCAGGGGAGAGCATACCCCCATCCAAAACAGACAATTGCCCAATTTCTTAACCCAGCCACCTAGCCATAGTGCTTCTGCTTCACCAGGATTCAAGCCGAGTTTCTTTGCTACCATCCTGCCCACCTTGGCACTGACCAAGAGCCTGAGCAACCACACCTGCATGATATGTTTTGGACAAAAAGATCTGGGTGTCTTCTGCCTAGTGATGGCTTTTCACTCCAGATCCCTGAATGTCTGAGTATTCCCACTGGCTTCATATAGAAGTTGATTACCATGGGGTATAAAACAGTGCCCAGCAGCACAAGCACCAGGGAGTCAGTACTATTTTCTGAGACTGACCCACCATAGATAGGAATGGAACCACTAAAATAGGCTGCTCCAATACCCAACCCCTGAAGTCGGTCTAAAAGGCAACCATGGTCAATGGTAACAAAAGACACAGAGAGATCGAGTAAGAGCACCAAGGTTGTAGACTCTCTATTCCTTTCTCAATAGCAGTCATTCAAATGGATGACTATGGGCCAATCGCAAAACCAGATCAGAAGTCGTAGATACAAAGGCCTTGACAGGATCACCAACGCCATCTACTGAAAACCCTCCAGGGCCCTCAGGAACCCATCAGGTTCCATCAGTCTCCAAGGGTGGATCGTCTTCATGGCTCTCTCACCCCTGTAGGAGAGGAACTTCCACCACAAGTCCAGACTTCTCCAGGAGGTGGTCAACAGGGTCACTCTTAGCCCTTCCACTGTCAGAACACCAATATAGCACCCAAAGCAAGGACTGAATCAAGGACATATCCTATATATCTTACTTTGTTCATTTAATTTAATGTACTCCACTTTAAATTCCAAAATAGAAGAGCAAAGCCCAATGCTATCAAGAAAGACAAATCAAAACCAATATGAAAAATAGTCTAGCAATAAAAAAGCTACCATTTTCCATTAAAAATACCAGTATCTAAGGAAAGAATGTGAATATTTGTTTTCATGCACAAATTGCCTCTTTCAGGCCTGGGTTACCTTTCTTTAAAAAGATGGAACCACCAAGGGCCCTGCTATCACAGAAGGTCCCCGCTTCATTTGGCAAAAGAAACACAGAGCACATCAGGGAGGCCTGCTTCTTGGGAAGCGACTGCTTTGAAAGAGCAGGGCATGCACTTCTTTCTGTCATCGGAAAGCCAGTAACACGATGAGCTCACGCTGTACACTGGTGCTACAAGGGGAATTTGTTGGAAAAATCAGTGCTTTTCATTGGCTGTTGCAAGCCGCACAAAATAAGACCCCTCTTGGCAGTTTCTCGTGCCATTTCACCAAAGAGGGCAGAACTGTTTGTAAGGGAGATCCCAGTGGGGCAGCAGGGGAAAAGCAACTTTCTGTGGCTAAAGCAACCAGGGCATCCCTCCCCAGCCATCTGGTGCACATCCTTGTGAGAGACAGCACCCCTCCACTGGGCGTTTGTAAAGAGAGGGAGGGTCTCCTCTCATTCTGCTGGATGCTGGCTGCAAACAAGCATGAACATACAGACAAGAAAGACAGGAAGACGGTGGTCACCCTGCACCCTGAGGAGACTGGAAAGGTGTCATCTCTTGGATCATGCTTACTTTGCATACCTGCAGCTCACTCCCATATGAGGAAATGTGTCCTTTCACCAGCTGCCTAGAACAGGAGCAGGATGCCAACCATGACTGCCACTGTGCTTCAAGCTGCTGCACCACGGGCAGTTGCTGAATTAAAGGGGGCGCAGGGACCCAGGTGATCGCTGTTACACCTGATCCCTGGCCTTAGCCAGCCTTGTGCCCACAGCAGCCTCACCTCCTGCTGCCCTCCTGCTCCCCTGGCTGTGACTTTTCTTTTCTGAAATCAAATGCCCTCTGCTCCCCTCCCTATTTACAAATAAGGTGACCTTAGGAGAGAGGAGGGGCTTTAGGTCATATGTAAATTGGCTTATGCAAATTTTGTTCTGTGTTTCTGTCCCTTGGGGCTGTACCCCAGATCTGTTTGGTACCTAGCAATGCCCCTACCACGTTCCAAAAAGGGATCTTCAGGGAGTGCGCCACGAAGGCACTGCAGTTCGGTGTGTCAATCACAGAAGGTCCCAGTCAAGGTTAACCTGCAACTTCTCCAGTTCTGAAGATCTCAGGAGGCACACCTGGGAAAGACCTCTCTCTGCTGAGTCCCTGGAGACCTCCTCCAGTCAGAATACAGTGGACTGGATGGACTGGCAAAGCCAAAAGCACAGATGCTGTACATATACACACACCTTTATAACCTGAGCCATCATGCTGGCCACCACACTCGAGCACTCCTGCCTATAAACCAAAATGGCTGCAGTGAAAGTGGGTGCATTCTGCCAGCCTGTGTCCCTGAGGCTCTCACCCTCTGGCATGCAGAATGGAGCAGGCTAGGGGGAACCAGACGTTTGGGGCCAGCATGTGAGAAATGCAGAGAGCCTTGTTGGATCAGGTGAGCTCCCATCTTGCACCAAAGCTCTCTGGGAAGTTGACAAGCCAGGTATGCTGGCAACAGTCTTTCCCCTGCTGCTCCTGGCACTGAGGAATCCTGCTGGGTGGACAGACCTGCCGTCCAATCTGTTGAACAGGCATGACGCTTAGCTGCAGCCGGCAGTCAGCCCACCCCCTGATGGCAGGGCATTCTGCTTGTTCTGCATTGCCCTAGGCAATGAAAGCCTTTCTCCTCCTTCTCCTGAATCTGTGGCCCAGCAGTTCCATGCGCCCTGCAGGATAAATCTGTAATCTCCCATTATGCCCCACTCCATACCTTAACTTGATAAACTAAAAGGTAGAAATGCTTGAGCTCTGCCTTCCCCACTGCAGTCCCCATCCTGCTGGCTGATATGTTGGACTATAAATTCCCAGAATGCCCCAGTTAGCCAGGGAAGGTGGGCTGGGGAACGCTGCTTTAGTCCTTTGTGTTGGGGACGGCATTCCCACTTCTTGATAATGGCAGTTGCCTGTTTCGTATCGAAGGGCAACTACCTATGGATCTGGCTTTTATGTCCTGCTCTCCCACACGGCTAGCAGCACTAGCAGGCGCTTCTGTGCATTTTATCATGTGTGGTAGACAGCGTCCTCCAGTGGGGCTGCAAGGGGGAGGGTGCCATTACCCTCATATCCTGCCTGCAGGTTCCCATGGGCATCTGGCAGGCTGTGGTGGGAACAGATGCTGGACTAGATAGGCCTTGGCCTGATCTGGCAGGGTTCTTCTGTTGTCCTTAAGCGGAGAGGCCACTGGGTTTTCCATCACAGGTATGCATAAATAGTACATTGCACTGGTCATAGTCATGCAGTGCTTGGAGTCAACTGGTGGGTTATGGGGAGGGAGGAAAGCATTCACCAGCACAAGAGATCTATAATTTCAGAATTGGTGTCATTACAGCTTCTGCCCTCTTTATGACTGGAATGAAATAAATGCATAAAATATCATGCACAGCTGTAGGTGGAAAAAAGCAGAATGAAATGTTGGCTTTATGCAGACTTTACTCACAGTCACCACCTGTATATATATCACCCTTTTAAAGGCAACATCCCATGAAACACAGAGGGGGAAAGGGAGAGAATGAATTGTAATAAATCAAGACAAATTAATGTCATTTTAAACTTGAAAGAAATTGGATTTTTTTAAAGTGCTCTTTTACCTCATCACTTGATTCTGAAAATTATCCAGGTCTGTTATTTCATTTTTTGTACTAACTCTGGCCCAAAGATTTCTCCCAATGTGCAACAGTAGCAGCTTGCATATGCTCTGATGCACATCCCCAACCAATGGTCAATGCTGGACATGGATGCTCCGTGTCCAGGCAAATCCAATGTGCTGTCTATGCCTGTGGAGCCTTGGGACCTGCTACTTCAAAGACTGCCTTCTCCCAGAGCAGCCTGCACCATCAGAGCTATGCCTCATGGGGACTGCGCATGGTCCCCACGCCTGGGGGCAACCCCATGTCTTTCCTTCTGGTCACTCCCTGGCTCTGAAGACATTGCCCTGCTGTCAGGCAACAGCAAAGGAGAGGTTACTCCAAAGGACAGGTTAACTGTTTTATGCTGTCTTTTTAATTACTCTTTTGTTTTTTAACATATATTTCATTACTGCTAGCCTCTCTGAGTGCTGCTTTTCATGGGAAGGTGGGATATAGACAGACAGACAGACAGAGTTGTTTTGAGGGACGTTGGACAAAAAGAAGGATGACTGCCTATGAGCCCTGGCTACTCGATGAAGCGTTTACCTTTAAAATTCAGTACTTTCCCCAGTTTGTTTTTATGCTCAAAGTGCAAGATGTAATCAGGAGCTAAAGCTAGTTCAAAGCAGAGAAAAGCTGACCTGCATAATTAAGCCTTCTTGGCTTGCTTCCATTCTTCCATTCAGACATGTGACTGTGGAAATAATAGCACTGCCAGGATTCGGCTAAGTAGATAGAAGGAGGGCAATTACGAAGTGCAAGCAGCACACAGCAGATGGCTGTTTCGTGAAGGAGGTTTTGGGGTGGAGGAGACCATCTTAAATCCCAGAAAAGAAGAAACATGATAGAGAGACCTGAAAGGGTGACAAATTAATGGGGCAGGGGGAGCCTTTGTAGGCCTGTGCCTTCATGTTCGGCATTGCAATGTATGCACATTGGCATGTGCGTGGGATGGCCATTCATCGTGACATTTATAACATCAGTCAAGTTACTTCTGCAACATCAATCAGACAAACTGTGTCTACAAGTCAAATATCACAACTAAGTTGCAGATTGTCCCAGAACCAGGGAAAGACAATGATATACTCATTTTCTGCTCATGAGGAGACAAAGGTACAAGTCCTTCCAAAAATTGCTCAAAGTATAATAAGGGGGTTTTGTTCATAAAAACTAGGATTAATAGTGGAAAGCAAGTATGTCTAGTGGAAACCAGCCATGTCTACTCAGAAGTAAATCCCACTGGGGTCAATTAGGCCAACTCTTATGTGAGCATAGGATTGCAGCCTCAGTTGCAGTGATAATGAACAGTATCCTATGTCATTAGAGAAGCTGTGAGAGTTTTATTTTGTTGTTTTGTTTTACATCATAAGTTCCTTGGGGCAGGGAACTGTCTATTTTTACCTAAGAAACTCGACAGGTTATGCAGTGAAGGCACCTGATAACCGACTGGTGGACAGATTAATTTATTTGCTCAGTTTACCTCTCAGAGTTCTCCTTTGCTCATTGGAGAGCCAACATGCTGTTGTGGTTGAAGCGCTCTCCTGGGACTCTAGTCCCCACTCAGACACCAAGTGCACGAGGTGACTTCAGTCAGGTCACTCACTCTCAGCCTAACCTACCTCACAACGTTTCTGTGAGGAGGGGGATTATATAAGCTGCTTTCTGTTCCTTGTAGGAAAAAGGCAAGATAAAAATGGAATAAACAAAACTAAAATAAAGTTGAAAAGACAAAGGGACTCAGCAATGGATGACAAAAGTACAGATAAGGTAGCATTTAAAAATCCATTGCTTACCAAGTTTCAGTGTGTGCAACTTGGCTGGCAGAAGAGGGCTCCCCTCCCCATGGCAGCCCCCCAGCCCCTTGAAAATGCTGCATGGGCAACCACAGCCCCGACTTCATGGGATGGTCCTGGTGCAGGGAGAGATCACTGCAAATCAGGCAGAGTCACCTGAGCAAAGGCCTTCCACCCACAGAAGGCAGATCCTGGATAAGACCCATTAAAATTGGCCATCTCCTCCATGCCCACTTTGTTAAATGGGTAGGGTAATAGCCAGTGTCCTGGAGGTCACCAGAGACCGACGGGGTGGGCCTCTCTACAGAAGGAGTGTCCTCTTGTCTTGTAAAGAGAAGAGTTATGGCTGCAGAGCCATACCTGAGAAGAGGCTGCCATACTTTGTACAGTTACAACCTGCAGAAACAGGTTCAGCTGCCAAAAGCTGGACCAGCACCTTTCTGTGGGTCTCCTCCCGCTCCCAGGCCCCTGCTCGAGACAGATCTGGAGGGTTCTTGTGCTGTTTGTGGTCCTGTTTAATTGGGCCAAACCAGCTCCACTCCAAGCAATCAAAGAGCAGCGACGAATCCTTCACATAGTGTTGCTTAACTTCCTTCTGCCTGTGAACATTTCTCGCTTAGGGGATTTTTGTTATATTTAAGCAGCGCTGAGATAAATCAGGTAAATAAATAAGATGTTGAATAAACCAGTCCTGTGCTTTTGGGCTCCAAGGCAAGTCCCTCAGAGCTCCTTAGGAGTGGCTTTCATGAAAGCATGCCTGTGCTTGCAACCTAAGTCCCCTGGGCGTCCACTTAAAGGTCACGCGGACTAGACCCTCCGCTCTGCCTGGTGCTCTGATCCCACCTTTTTCTGGCTCTGGCTGAAGATGCAGTAGCAAATGTGGCAATCAGGAGCTGCAAGGAGCAAATGCACCACAGTATTTTCCAGCTTAAATCTAGTGGGCAGACCACCATCCAAATACTGGGCTGCTGCTGCTGTTTTCCAAACTGGAGAGTCAGGTATCTTTTCCCTGGCAAGCAGGAGCAACTTAGAATGGGCAAAAGGCAGGCAAGGAAAGGGGAACCTTCTGCCCCTCACCCTGCCCCTCCAGCCAGCTCAAACCGCTCTGGGCATGATGTGTGGTGCAGCCCCAGCCTGGAAGGCAGGCCACCTGCTGCCACTTCACACGTCCTTGCACACAGAAGTTGAACAAGCTTGCCTTCCATTCATGCAATGCTAGTTATCCCCTTAGGCATGTAATTGCAGAGAACCAGGAATAGGAGACCTGGGGATGAATCCACACCTGCACGGAAAGGCTACTTTGTGCCTTTGTGCTCCAGAGTCCTGTCCACCCTTTACCACTTACCACTTAATGTGTAGATTGAGACTTGAGTTAAAAGTGATAAAGAACCTTTATTGTTATGCTTGGTTATCATATGAGCCGTTTCTCCCTTCCCCAGAATGCTTGCTCTACAATGGACAGCATAGCTACTTTGTAAGCTACAAAGTTTTCTTGGTATCCTCAAAGCTTTTAAAAAGTCATTCTGCTCTTTAAATGGTTGTGTTTAGTAGATATTCAAGGACTCCTGAGCAGTCCCTATGGAAATAAACAGTGAATACAGTTACTTACATGATCTGAACATTGTTACATGCAGGGTTTCTCTCCCGCCACCTCTCCCTTTTCCCTTCCCAGCAGATCAAGATGGGAGGCTTCTAACTACAGTTTTTTATTATATTAAAAGGACAGGTCACAACTAGCTTTGTGATACAAGGAGAGTAAAGATCATTATTAAGAAACATCCATTGTAGAGCCAGCTAATTGGGACTGAGTTCTGCTCATGCTAAGAATTGATTCCAAGCTGAATCCTTCTCTCTTCTTCCCAACCAAATAGAGTTAGCTCCACCCTCAGGGAGGTTCCTGCTGCTTCTAGCCAAAGATGGCAGGAATGCCGGATGTTATATAATTGGCTAACTCACTTGATCTGGCATTGGAAAACAGTGCTAATTAAGTTATATTCCTCCCTCTCTGATCCTCCCTTTGTCTCCCTATGAAGATTCTCACCAGCAACTTGGCTCACCTCAAAGCTCCCTGCCCTTGGAATTTCAGTGAAGAATTCCAACTCCAACTTTCTTCTAATTCAGATTCAGAGTCTGAAGTATTCACCTTGGAATGCTTATTTTGAGAGAAGTAAGCACAGTCCCTAGAAACATTATATAATCAACTTTTAGCAAAAACACACTATGAGCAACTATGAGGTCTAGAAACGTGTGGAATTTTTTAAATGAAAATAATATTCCTTGCATATTATTGAAGGTATTATTTTATATCAATTGCAAAATTGCTACTGTGAAGATTTCTACGCACACTACTATTTATTTTTATGTCTCTGATCTCTTTGATAAGGTTCATTCCATGATTTTGACTGAACTTCTAGAATAGCCATCATTAGTGTGACCTTTGAACTCAGCAACAGATTCCTTTGAACTCAGCAAGATTCCCAAATATATAATACTTATGAGCGTAACACCACTGATGACTGGTAAATGTGCATGAGAATTGTGTATGTGTGCATCATTCATAAATCATGGTATATATTATGTGTTCAGAACTAGCTCCCAAGCTCAGCACATTATGTATAAAGGGTCATTGAGTAATTTTCTGGCAAGAACAGCCTGGATTTTGACTAGATAAGAAAGATACTACCGATAACTCCCATATTTAGAGACAGTAATTCTAATGTGGCACTTACTACACTCACCTACAAATGCAAATTACAGCTCAAAAAGCTTGCCAAGTAAATCAAGTCCAGAAATTCTATTAAAAACATTTTGTTACAAGTGGAATTACTGAAGAAGATGGGAGACAATTTAAAGATTAGTTTGTGGAGAGTTATTTAGCTTCACAGACATCAATTTCCTCATTTGGATTCTCCCTCGGCTAGAGTAAAAAAAAAAAAAAAAAGCTTCTAAATACCATGGGACTTTTCTTGTTTGCCTAAGAATACTTTCATCTCTACTCAGCTGGGAGGTGGAAGCTGCAGCCCACCCAGAATGAAATTACTCTGACAGTCAAATGCACAGCACTGGAGAGTTATTATACTCCTCCACAGCAGATCAGTTTAAATTCTAGTACAAAGATTCCCAACTTTGTGCTGATCACCAAGCTTGTGAATGGCTACCATACAGCCTGGAGGCTGAGAAGCTTTGATCCATCTCCCCTCTTTGCACACCCTCAGTCTGTACCATGGGCTGTCTGGCCCATCAAGTGCCTGGCCTGAGAGGGAGCTGGAAGAAAGGAGGGGGCTGCTGTAGCATTCAGTGGAGATAGGGAGAAGGTTGGAGGCCAGAAAGTGAGAGGGTGCACAGAAATTGTGGATAAAAGGCTTCAGGGTAGAACTTTGGCAGGATTTCTGATTCAGTCCTTCAGGAAATCTAGATCCCATATTACAAATCTAATGCCTTCATACCTGGCCTCTAGGGCAGCCTACATCCCAAAAGAAAGGAAGGAAGGAAGGTACAGAATGCATTGAAACTATTGTTGTTGTTGTTGTTAGTCGCAAAGTCTGACCCATCGTGATCCCATGGACAACATTCCTCCAGGCCTTCCTGTCCTCCACCATCTCTGGGAGTCCACTTAAGCTCACAATGACTGCTTCAGTGACTCCATCCAGCCACCTCATTCTCTGCTGTCCCCTTCTTCTTTTGCCATTTATTGTTCCCAGCATTAGGCTCTTCTCCAGGGAGTCCTTCCTTCTCATTAGGTGACCAAAGTATTTGAGTTTCATCTTCAAAGGCCTACTAAAGAGCAGTCAGTATTGATCACCTCTAGGACTGACTTGTTTGACCGCCTTGCAGTCCAAGGGACTCTCAGGAGTCTTCTCCAGCATCACAAATCAAAGGCTTCAATTCTTTGGTGCTCAGCCTTCCTTATGGTTCAACTTTCACAGCATACATTGCAACTGGGAAAATCATAGCCTTGACCATACGCACTTTTGTTGGCAGGGTGATGTCTCTGCTTTTTAGTATGCTGTCTAGATTTGCCATAGCTTTCCTCCCCAGGAGCAAGCATCTTTGAATTTCTTGACTGCAGTCCCCATCTGCAGTGACCTTGGAGCCCAGGAAAATAAAATCTGTCACTACCTCCATTTCTTCCCCATCTATTTGCCAGGAAGTGAGAGGACAGGATGCCATGATCTTAGTTTTCTTAATGTTGAGTTTCAAGCCAACTTTTGCATTCTCTTCCTTCACCCGCATCAAGAGGCTCTTTAGTTCCTCTTCACTTTCTGCCATTAGAGTGGTATCATCTGCATATCTGAGGTTGTTGATATTTCACCTGGCAATCTTAATTCCAACTGGTGATTCATCTAGGCCCGCCTTTCTCATGATGTGCTCTGCATATAAGTTAAATAGGCAGGGCAACAGTATACAGCCTTGCCAAACCCCTTTCTCAATTTTGCACCAATCAGTGGTTCAGTGTCCAGTTCTCACTGTTGCTTCATGACCCATATATAGGTTTCTCAAGAGACAAATAAGATGGTTTGGTACTCCCATCTCTTTAAGGACTTGCCACAATTTGCTGTGATCCACACAATCAAAGGTTTTAGCATAGTCAATGAAGCAGAAGCAGATGGTTTTCTGGAACTCCCTAGCTTTCTCCATGATCCAGCGTATGTTGACAATTTGATCTCTAGTTTCTCTCCCTCTTTGAAATCCTGCCTGTACTTCTGGTAGTTCTCGGTCCACATACTGCTGGAGCCTAGCTTGTAGGATTTTGAGCATCACTTTGCTAGCATGTGAAATGAGTGCAATGGGGCGGTAGTTTGAACATTCTTTGGCATTGCCCTTCTTTGGGATTGGAATGTAAACTGACCTTTTCCAATCCTGTGGGTATGTTGAGTTTTCCAAATTTGCTGGTATATTGAGTGTAGCACTTTTACTGCATCATGTTTTAGGATTTTGAATAGCTCAGCTGCAATACTGTCACCAGACTTCCTAAGGCACATTTGACTTCACATTCTAGGATGTCTGGCTCGAGGTCAAAGACCACCCCATCGTGGTTATCAGGGATGTTAAGCTCTTTCTTGTATAGTTCCTCTGTGTAATCTTGCCACCTCTTCTTAATCTCTTCCGTCTCTGTTCGGACCCTGCCATTTTGGTCCTTTCTCATGCCCATCTTTGCATGAAAAGTTCCCTTCATATCTCCAATTTTCTTGAAAAGATCTCTGGACCTCCCTATTCTATTGTTTTCTTCTATTTCTTTGCACTGTTCATTTAAGAAGGCATTCTTATCTCTTCTAGTTATTCTCTGGAATTCTGCATTCAGTTGGGTGTACCTTTCTCTTTCTCCCTTGCCTTTCGCTTCCCTTCTTTCCTCAGCCAATTGTAAAGCTTCCTCAGACAGCCATTTTGCTTTCTTGCATTTCTTTTTCTTTGGGATGGTTTTGGTTGCTACCTCTTGTACAATGTTGTGAACCTCTATTCATAGTTCTTCAGGCACTCTGTCTATCAGATCTAATTCCATAAATCTATTTGTCACCTCTACTGTATATTCATCAGGGATATGATTTAGGTCATGGCTGAGTGGCCTAGTGCTTTTCTCTACTTTCTTCAACTTAAGCCTAAAGTTTGCAACAAGAAGCTCATGATCTGAGCCATAGTCAGCTCCTGGTCTTGTTTTTCCTGACTCTATAGAGCTTCTCCATCTTTGGCTGCAGAGCACATAGTCAATCTGATTTCTGTGTTGACTGTCTGGTGATGTTCATGTGTAGAGTCGTCTTTTGGGTTGTTGGAAAAGAGTGTTTGCTATGACCATCGCTACCAGCCTGTGCCTTGCTTCATTTTGTACTCCAAGGCCAAACTTGCCTGTTATTCCGGTTATCTTCCGGCTTCCTACTTTAGCATTCCAATCCCCTATGATGACAAGGACATCAGTTTTTGGTGTTAATTCTAGAAGGTGTTGTAGGCCTTCACAGAACCGGTCAACTTCAGCCTCTTCAGCATCAGTGGTTGGGGCACAGACTTGGACTATTGTGATGTTGAATGGTTTGCCTTGGATTCGAACTGAGATCATTCTGTCATTTTGGAGATTGTATCCCAGTACTGCTTTTCCTACTCTTTTATTGACTATGAAGGCTACTCCATTTCTTCTGAGGGATTCTTGCCCGCAGTAGTATACCTGATGATCATCTGAATTAAATTCACCCATTCCTGTCCATTTTAGTTCATTGATTCCTAAGATGTCGATGTTCAGTCTTGTCATCTCTTGTTTGACCACGTCCAGCTTGCCTTGATTCATGGATCTTACATTCCAGGTTCCCATGGAGTATAGATCTTTGCAGCATCGGACTCTCCTTTCACCACCAGATACATCCGCAATTGAGTGTCCTTTCGGCTTTGACCCAGTCGCTTCATTCTTTCTGGCACTACTAGTACTAGCGCTTTGCTCTTCCCCAGTAGCACGTTGGACACCTTCCGACCTGAGGGGCTCATCTTCCGGCATCATATCTTTTTGCCTTCTGATACTGTCCATGGGGTTTTCATGGCAAAGATACTGGAGTGGGTTGCCATTTCCTTCTCCAGTGGATCACATTTTGTCAGAGCTCTCTGCTGTGACCTGTCCATCTTGGGTGGCCCTGCACGGCATAGCTCATAGCTTCATTGAGCTACGCAAGGCCCTTCGCCACAACAAGACAGTGATCCATGAAGGGGATTGAAACTATGGAGATTGTTAAAACGATGAAAATGCCTCCACAGCAGAAGTGTTAAAAACATGGAAATCGCAGGAAGAGTTGTGAACTGACTGAATGCTTGGTGAGGCCAACAAGGATTTGCCATTTGCCTGGAAGGCTCTAGAGGAGGGGCCCATGTGGGCCTTGCTGGGGAGGGGCTGCCGCCGCCACTGCAAAGCCCATCCAGCACACATGGGCAGCCCTACGCATGCTGATGTAAATGTTCAGCAGCGCTTCCTCCCAGGGACATGTGTTCTAAGAGCCCAGACAGTGGAAAAAGCAAAATTGAATAGACTGTGCTTGCCAGCTTGCAGCCTAGCATTGTTTCTTGTTCTCGTGTGTGTTTTTGGTTTTATTTTTAAAGCTGCACATTTTCAAAGAGAAATATTGATTATTGTCAATACAAAAATTGGCTTTTCCCAACAAACAAAAAGTTAGTCACAGAACAAATTTATGTCCTCTTATCCAATCTGGGCCTTGTTGCTACTAAGGTTTGTGCACTCTCTACTGTGGCAGGCATGTCCTTCCTTGCTTGCTTTTAAAAATGAGACAAACTGCAAGTAGTGGCTCTAGATGGAAAGCTAAGAGGATTTTATAACAATTTAATCCATGTTGTCAGAGATATGGAAATGCTCCCTTGCTTGTGGGATGCTTGCCAGAACAGCTCAGCTTTGCTCGACTCGCCTGTTTTCTTATCCATGCTCCTTGGTAGACAATGGGCTGATGCTTCCTCTGATCCCAGATGGCTCGTCTGCATTTCTGAAACAGACAGCCATTGGCAAAAGGGAGACAGAACCACAATCCAACATGCCTACATTTCAGAGCAGAGCAGACACATTTATTGTTTGCTCTAACTCCAGGAATGCACTGAAAATATTTACATACCACAGACAGAGCTTGCAAGTGGTGGTGTTTCGAGGTTTAGCATTTGTGATGGCAGATGGGATGGCAAAGAACTTGCCTACGGCTGTGTGGATTTACACCTACAATATCCCCCTCCTTTCAGCTGTAGGGATTCTTAATTAAAAACTTTTAAAATGATGCCGCTTGATAGATTTTAGGCCCTTGTGTATGTTTGCATGTGCACACTGGTCCTATAGGCTACAAAATAAGTAGGGCTGATTACATCATTCTCCTCATCTACACTTCTTGGATTTTAGATGAACTGCTCTTAGTTCTAAGTGAGTGGTATGTCATTTTGTTTCTTTTTATTTCTGGACTTCTGAGTTTCTGTTGTGTTTGCTCACTTTCCTGCAGTTTACAGTTCTGGTTGTGTTTGCATAGGCAAACTGATTAAATTACAGGGCAAAAAGGAAACTTGATGTGACCATATAATTGCATTGATTCCCTTTGGATTTAATCAATGCAAACCTGTGCATTAATTGAATCATTCAGCAACAAAAACTTGAGGCATCAAAAGTCCATTTTAGAGTAATTTACACTTGAAGTAAATCCTATTGAGTTCAGTGGAGCTTACTTCCAGGAAACTGGGCATAGGAGTGTTGCCTAAATCAACATTTGAATGTGCTGATGAGCCTCAGTAACCAGCAGTGGGGAAAACATAAATTACAAAATGAGGCAGACTGCAATTAATTTTAGAAATTCTCCAAGTTAAACCAAATGGCCGCCACAACAGAATACAGGCCTGAGCAAACCCACCAAATAATAATGGAACGGAACGGAACAGAATGGAATACAATAAGTGGGATGGGATGGGAGGCATCTATTCATCTTCAGAAATTGGCAAGTTTGTCTTTAGATGTTTCACCTGTGGAGGATTCTATAAAAAGGAATTGATCCTAGCTGTGTATTTGATGACTTCCAGCCATATTGTGCCTTTCCACAGTCTTCACATTGGGTTGCATCTGGTCATTTGGTGAGCTATAGATTCTGTGAAGGCTCCCTGAACCAGTACCAGGCTGGCATGGAGGGTTGTGGGAAGCAGATCCAGCAAAAGTGGCATTGGCCATTCTGTGAGCTAGAGCAAAGGCCTGTCCACAGATGGAAAGGCTCCTCTCACTCAAGGATGGACACCACTGCATGGATCCCATGGAACTCTGTCTGTCCCCATGGCAGTTCTGGTGTACATGGGGCAGAGGTTCACAGAATGGAAACATTTCTGCTGTTGTGAAGTCCCGCTGTGCAGTATTGCCCCCTCCATGATGTACAGTTTCCTGGACTTACCATCCTAGGGAGTATCCCTCTATTCTGCCTCCAGTGGGTTACATTTTTATCCTGTCCTTGTTTCAGGAACATGATATCCACACCCCCACTTCTTTTATCCTCATAATATCACTGTGACGAAGGCTTGGCAGAAAGTGACTGAGCGGCCCAATGGCAGTGGGGGAACTCATCACTCCCTTAATCAAATCCACTTATATCAAATTATTTTCCAATAGAAAATGTGAGCTTTCAGACTGCATAATTTTTCATAAGGTAATATATCCATGTAGCTAGTCCTCCCAATAGTCCCAATACTTCCAGGAAGGTTTCAAGGCAAAACTGACATTTATACACTTAGGGTGCAATCTTACATATGCTCACACAGCAAAAAGCCCGACAGCTCCCAGCATTCCCTAATCAACATGGCTAGCTGAGGAATGTTGGGTGTTGTAGGACCTCTTTCTGTCTAAGCAAGCACAGGATTATGCCTTTACATAGAAAAAAACTTACCCCAAGAAAAGATCTTGCTGAGTGCTGCTCACATGAAGGCTGCCTAAAATTGCTCCACATGCACCTATCCACAACTTGTCCATGCCACTTTTCCAAATGCCCAAATAAGTTCCTTTTTAAAGCCAAGTCTCAAACTGTTTTATTTGTTTAATATCCCTTTGAGTCACCTGTAACAGTACAACCCACCCATAGTCCAATATTGTGATGCCTGACAATAATATAGACAACCCAGTGCTACATATTTGTACACACGCTCGACAATCCCTTCCTTACCTGTGTTCTGCAGTACGTGGACTGAAAGCACCATGGAACGGCTTCTTTTGCCTTCGGTCAGCACGCACGCGCGCACAGAGAGAGGCGGGGATCCACGATAGTGACATTTCCTGTTCAAGCAGGAAAAGGCATTTATATAAGCTAAGAACAGACGAATAGCTTCATATGCAAGCACAGCAAACCTGAAATGCTCTAGCGAAAAATGAATATTGCTGGAGTATTGCCGGAGCAGAGCCCCAAGTCTGAGGAGCAGAGCGGGGCTTGCGCGGGAGAGCGGCTTAGGTAAAGAAAAAGGCCCGGGCTCCAGCGAGGAGGTGCCGAGGGACTAGGAGAGGAAAGCTAACAGTGCAGCTACCCTGGTATGAGCAGGTGCTGGAGCCAACACAGACTCGTTTCCAGAGACAGAGCAATGACCCTGGCTTGTGGAATTGCCAGAGCTGGTGCAGCGAGAAAAGGCAGGAAGCTTCTGGCGAGAACTGCTATTCAGATTATCCCCTGCCCAGGTAACAGTGCTGGGACTTGGTTGCCCTGGTGCTGCCAGGGAGAAGGAATCAAAATCCAAAATCTCCTCCTATTCTAGATGGTTGAAACCTGTAGAAGTTCCAGGCAAATAGGGGGAAAACAGCCTGGCACGCTTACTGCGCTCTCCTGAGACCTCATTCATGAAAGTTTGCAGGGCCTTTTCACAACCACGTTGTCCTCCAGAGCCTCCCCTTGTGCTTCACTGCTCTTTTCCTCTTTTTTTAAAGAGTGCTGAAATTATGGTATTAAATTGCAAATCTCAACAAGCTGGACCAAAAGTATTTCCACAAAGCTGTGCCACCTTGGGATTGTTGTTGTTGTTAGTTGCGAAGTCGTGTCCAACCCATCGCAACCCCATGGACAACATTCCTCCAGGCCTTCCTGTCCTCCACCATCCCCCGGAGTCCACTCAAGCTCA
This sequence comes from Varanus salvator macromaculatus, assembly GCA_023646645.1. NCBI lineage: Eukaryota > Metazoa > Chordata > Lepidosauria > Squamata > Varanidae > Varanus > Varanus salvator. Next base: position 191,062 of record JAIXND010000779.1, on the reverse strand, counting down.
CACCAACTGCCTCAGTGACTCCATCCAGCCACCTCATCCTCTGCCGTCCCCTTCTTCTCTTGCCATCTATTGTTCCCAGCATTAGGGTCTTCTCCAGTGAGTCCTTCCTTCTCATTAGGTGGCCAAAGTATTCGAGTTTCATCTTCAGGATCTGGCCTTCTAAAGAGCAGTCAGGGTTGATCTCCTCTGACCGGTTTGATCGCCTTGTGGTTCAAGGGACTTGCAGGAGTCTCCTCCAGCACCACAATTCAAAAGCTTCAATTCTTTGGCACTCAGCCTTCCTTATGGCCCAACTTTCACAGCCATACATTGCAAATGGGAAAACCACTGCCTTGACTATACGCACTTTTGTTGGCAGGGTGATGTCTCTGCTTTTTAGTATGCTGTCTAGATTTGCCATAGCTTTCTTCCCCAGGAGCAAGCGTCTTTTAATTTCTTGGCTGCAGTCCCCATCTGCAGTGGTCTTGGTGCCCAGGAAAATAAAATCTGTCACTATCTCCATTTCTTCCCCATCTATTTGCCAGGAAGTGAGAGGACAGGATGCCATGATCTTAGTTTTCTTAATGTTGAGTTTCAAGCCAACTTTTGCATTCTCTTCCTTCACCCTCATCAAGAGGCTCTTTAGTTCCTCTTCACTTTCTGCCATGAGAGTGGTATCATCTGCATATCTGAGGATGCCGATATTTCTCCCAGCAATCTGAATTCCAACTGGTCATTCATCTAGGCCCACCTTTCTCATGATGTGCTCTGCATATAAGTTAAATAGGCAGGGCGACAGTATACAGCCTTGCCAAACCCCTTTCTCAATGTTGCACCAATCAGTGGTTTCCTGTCCAGTTTTTACTGTTGCTTCTTGACCCGCATATAGGTTTCTCAAGAGACAAATAAGATGGTTTGGTACTCCCATCTCTTTAAGAACTTGTCACAATTTGTTGTGATCCACACAATCAAAGGTTTTAGCATAGTCAATGAAGCAGAAGCAGATGGTTTTCTGGAACTCCCTAGCTTTCTCCATGATCCAGTGTATGTTGGCAATTTGATCTCTAGTTCCTCTCCCTCTTTGAAATCCTGCCTGTACTTCGGTAGTTCTCGGTCCACATACTGCTGGAGCCTAGCTTGTAGGATTTTGAGCTTAACTTTGCTAGCATGTGAAATGAGTGCAATGGTGCGGTAGTTTGAACATTCTTTGGCATTGCCCTTCTTTGGGATCAGAATGTAACCTGACCTTTCCCAATCTTGTGTCCACTGTTGAGTTTTCCAAATTTGCTGGCATATAGAGTGTAGCACTTTTACTGCATCGTCTTTTAAGATTTTGAATAGCTCAGCTGGAATGCTGTCACCTCCACTAGCTTTGTTGTTGCTCAGACTTCCTAAGGCACATTTGACTTCACATTCCAGGGGGTCTGGCTCGAGGTCAGTGACCCCATCATGGGTTATCAGGGCTGTTAAGCTCTTCCTTTGTATAGTTCTTCTGTGTAATCTTGCCACCTCTTCTTAATCTCTTCTGCCTCTGTTAGGTCCCTGCCATTTTGGTCCTTTATCATGCCCATCTTTGCATGAAACGTTCCCTTCATATGTCCAATTTTCTTGAAGAGATCTCTAGTCTTGTCAGTCATCAGCGATTACAGTTGAAGTAGCCCAGGTGGCAAAGCTCCCCTGCCCAGGATCTGCTAAGCATGCTGCACTCAAAATATACAAGACTGGGCTTGGTTTTGTATTCAGCAGCCTCACATGCTCACAATGCAAGATTATTTTTGCAAGTCCCCAAGCTGCAGGGAACATACACGCACAGGGCTCCTGTAACCTTGGAGAAGATGAGTGGAGCTAGGCGGTGCAATTCCAACAGACCTCCACATCCACAGAATGCCTCTCTCCCGTGCAGAGTGGGACTCCTGAGGGCCTGGTGCCGGACAGCCTGGTCATTTATTATATCCCATCATCCTCCAAAGATAAAGAAACAGCAACAGAAATGGGTAGCAAATGTAAAGTTGGCAATTATGATCAAGTATTCTAGGAATAACAATCCTTAAAAATACCAAGTGACAATAAATCAATGTACACTGGGTTGTATCAGTGACAGAAGACCAGTGGATGTTTTCCTAAAAGTCTGTGCAGACAGATGGAGATCAGCAGGTTTAAGTTCTCCAGGCATCCCAAAACTTGTTGAGCTCATGGGTACACTTTGAATTTGGGCAAATGGTGTGACAGTTTCACAACACAGCTCCCCAGGGTCACCTGGGAGGCCATAAAATGATTGCTGGGGCACAGCTGATCGAAAAATGTGCACTGGCAGCAGGCCCTCTTTTTACAGAAAGGCAATCACTGAGGCTACAAGCCCCCAGGAACTTCTACTCTGTAGTCCCTCTGGCCCCACCATGCAAGGACCCTTCCTGGCACCTCCAGATTATTTTTTCCTGCCTTCTTTGTCCTTTTTCTGGCCTGCTGGGCATTCCATGTGCCCTGTGTGTTTTATTTTCCAGGAATGCCTCTTGGTTCACATGGTGCCCGGAGGCATTCCCAGGGTGTCAAAAGGGAGCTAAAGCAAGAAGTTATGGACTGTCATCTGTGTTTGCAAAACAGACATACCATCCTGTGAATTGCACAGAAAATGTTTGCACATTTCCAATTTGTGAATCCATTTGAAAAACATTTTCACACTTTAGTGAACAGGAAAGTGTACATTTCCAAATATGCATAGTTTTCCTGATTTTTTTTTAAGCTACATGTGGGGCAAGGGAACAAAGCAAACTGAACTTTGATGGGGGTTTTAGAGAATGGCAACATGCTTGAATACTGTATGCTGGCCTATCCCTAGCTGAAAGCCAATACTTAGCTTTGCAGCATGTTGCCTCCAGGTTTTGTTTTGTTGTTTAAATTTTTTTAAAGTGTTAGAAAATGAAAATTGAGATGGGGAGGAGACTTTGCTGAGTTAATTAAGCTATATTTAAAACAGCTTTTATCTTAAACATAGTTACTTAAGCTATGTTTAAAACTTTTAAAAGTAAAGCCTTTTCTTGTTTCACTTTCCTCACATCTTCTATTGTTTTGTAAATCAGTATCAAACCCTCCTACTTGGTTGGCTTTTTTAATTAAAGAAGCGAGTCCTGCTACATACCAAGGATGGGCCCCTTTGATACTCTTCCAGCAGGAGGTGAAAGGGACTGCATTTGGGGGCAGACATCGCCATCTGTTTTGTGCCTGCCAAGGAGCTCTGAATGGAAACAGGATTCTAGGGTGAGGAACAGAGGGGATGCTGCATGAATCCAGCTTTGCCTGCAGAGAAGGCCAAAGTGACAAGTGGGGTGCTCCACGCCTGTGATTGCGCGAGTCACCAGAGCATGTCTGGTCGATGGGAGAATCTGGTAGAACTTGGTGGCTTGCAAGGGTGGGGTTAAGGCTCTCAAGGTTGAAGTGAACATACTGGGATTTGATTGATTGATTGATTGATTGATTGATTGAATTTCTACTGAGGCACGAAAAGAATAATCTCAGATCATTAAAAAAAAATAGATCTGGGAAATTCTAGCAGAGTCCACTTGTCCTTCTCCAGAGTCCAGCACTTTCTGCTATGCATAACATTTCTGAGAGGTGATTGTGGATGCATCTTGACCCTAATGGAGATGCCCTTAATAGCAGTACTTCTATTAGCAGGCATGAAGGGGCAGGGAAGTGCTTTACCCAGATCTGCCCCCAAGATTCCCAAGTATGTCCACCCCCCCATGAAAGTGTTCCACCTTTCTGCCTCCCAGGCTGCCTCTGAAAAGGCTCTGGGGAGGAACTGCCACATGGGGCCTTCCTCTGGGTGAAGTGCAGGAAGCCGGGGAGGCTGGTCTGCCGGGAAGGTGACTGCACGTGGAAAGAAAGGAGACTCTCCCACACTCCCCAGCTGTCCTGGAAGCAAGGTAAGCCCAAGAACCCCCTGGCCTCAACCTGTGAGGATTTTCCACAATCGTCTTGTCCTTTCAATTTCGTTTCCACCACATGGAATGAGAACTATTGAAAAGCGTGGGGGGTTTTCCAGCACAGCACTAATGAGCACTGCAATGGTTCGTAGTAGGGAATGTTCATTCAGGTGTTCATTTTCCCTTCCTGCACTACAGGCTCACAAGAATATTATATGAGAGAGCAGAAAACAATTTGCTAATGGCAGTTTTTCCTCCAGCAGTCTAAAAACAATTCTTCTTTCATGATTATCATGTGGAGACAGGCACAAGATCCACTGCTTTTTAAGTGTTGAATTAGTGAAAGCTGGCTGGAGTATAATGGCACTGTCTTTTATATGCATATGTATATGAAGCTCTCAGTACATCAAAGGAAGGCAACCTTGCTGTTTCCCCCTCCCCTCAGTCCCAAATTTAGTCATCATACATGGATGCAAGAGTAATGTGGAGATCCCTGCTCCCCATCCTGCATGTGCCCCTGTTCCACCCCATCCCCTCACAGGAGATGCCCAATTCCCGTGCTTCTGCCATCACTCCCCACTGTGAATCCAGCACACGGTGCTGTTGGACTCAGGACCAGTTTTTCCTCTCTTCCTCTCTATTTTGTCACGAAAGGCTGATTTTTGGCAGCAGAGAAGCTACAGGGACAGCTTAAGATTAACTGATCAAAACCTTTGGGCTGCAGACACCGTGGAGTTTATGTCACTCTCTGCTCCCAAGCTGTTCAAACCACACCGCTTCTTCTGTGCCCAGGGAGTCAATCTTCTATGCACAGAAATGGATCAGAATCTAGACTGTTACAAAGACAGGTAAGTGGGTCAGAGAATTTGAAAAGGATATGAACAGAGCAAATGAAATAGCTAGTCTGTGAGATTAGATAACACCTGCCTAGATGACAGCGGAACTCCCAAACAGATTGGATATCTATTGCTTGGATTGTTTGCAGCAGAAAGGAAAAGGAGCATTGGGAAGGCTGCGACAGATCTCCCCGCCAAAGGAGGGAGGGGAACTGAGGGGAGAATGGAAATCCAGGAGAGAATCTGCCTCTGACAGCCTGCTCTGTTCCAGACAGCATAATCTGACGTGCTTGAAGCAGGTTGATCAGGATCAAAGCAGTTGAACATAAAATATTTTATTTGCTTGTATTTATATATGCAGCTTTTGATGTGTGGAGCAAGTTTATGCTTAGTCCTCCTGCTTGTGGAAAAAATGAGTCAAGTTAATAGTGATGCCACGAGCAGCTACGGTCCCCATTCCCTGTGAGAAGGGTGCATATTCACTGCAGCAGGTAAATGTCCCAAACAGGCACCAAGCTTGCGACCTTTTTTACTACATCCACTCTAGCAGAAAGGATTTCCTTGGCCACTTCAATATGGAGGTCTCCTAGTTCTGCCAGCAGGAGGCATTCAAGAAGCCCTCTTGAATGGATTTCCTGTGCTAAGGAAAAAGCTGGAAGAAGCAGGGAGGAGGCATGATCCGGACACATGCACCCCAATAAAATCTCATGAATGATGCAGGGTAATTGCACATTAAAGGGGAATCTGGAAGCACCCCATTGCTTCACAGTGAGGCAACTGCATTGTGTCACAGTAGATGCAGATCTGTGTTACACAGCTTCAAAAGATGGGCCTTTCCATGGGAATGATGCATGATTAATAGACTGTCCATATAATGCCCAATGATGATGCATAATGGCTATTCAAACATTACATCTGCCACATGTGCAACGCTACTGTTTTGGCAGGCAAAAATATCCTATGATAATAAAAGCTGAAAGGTTTCACATACGCCCAAATGAAGGAGCAAGATCTGCATTTAAGATGTTCCTGGTGTAGCCATTTTCGCAAATCAGAAAAGTATCAGCAGGTCACAGCACGGACAGACCGACAGCAGTTGAGTACCTTGCTCTTTCGTGGCTCAGTTGCTGCTGGGTCACATTTGTATGGCCTCAAGTAGGTCCTTCAGCTGCCTGCAAAAATCTCACCAAAATGCCTCTGTAAGAGTCTGCCTGCTTCAGTTGATGATTATATTAATTGTCCGATTTATGATTTTCTGTCAGTGTTTGCCTTGGTGCAATTTTGCCACCTGAAGCAGATTCCCTCCGCACTTCGAGCCAACCCTTCTAGAAAGTCTTCCTGCGCCATTTAGGCCCCCGCTTCTGTCTCCATCCACCACATGTCCTTGTAGCAGCTGCTGAAGCAGGTCATGCCACCCTCACACACAGCGAGGTCAGCCTGCGCGTGAGAGAGAACCTGCAGTCCAAGAAGTGAATGGTGCAGGTCAGGCCTGTGGGGCCAATCGACTGCTTCATGCACCTGGTCTGCCACGCACCTCTGCAGCAGTCTTGCTTGCCACCATCCAGCGTACGTTTAGCTGGATCGCAGTGGACCTCACCCCAATTGTCTTGAAGAGGGACGGAGAGGCCGGGGCGACTGGAAGCTGCTTAGCTCTCTGTATCTGTACTTAGGTACCTTTTAAAAAATATATAAGCTCACTTGCTGCCAATAGCATAAAATGCCTTCCTGGGTGGTATATTGCATTATTCGCCACTGAGTAAAATATAAATCATTCTCCAGTGTATTGTTTGTAAGATGATAGACATTTGAAGACACTGTGCAAAACTAATTATGTGATAATCCACTAGCCACCCAAGCAGATTCAGAATTGGTGCAATAGCCTGTCTGTTTCCACAACTGAAATATTAGGATCATGTTCATGCCTGTTTCTGAGTCCACAGAGGTATTTGTGCCAGTGCTGCCGCTGCAGGAAAAAGCCCAGTGAACTAGATACCCCTTTGGTATCAAGTGTAAGCAATCTTTATATTCTCATGCTCTGCTTTGGAGAAAGAGGTACACACCAGCATGCCTCCCCTAAGGCCTAGCTACTGGCACTTACAGTCTGAGCAAAAATATGCTGGAATTCTTGGTATTGCCAGCAATTTGGTTCTGCCCCCTTTGCTGGCATGTTGGCCTCTGCCCCTTCAGACCCACACGCCACTGGAATGTGGCCCCCAAGAACTTATCCAAAATTGACTTGAAAAGCGGGGCTGGGGGAGCCACCACTCCTGCTTCAACAGTAATGCTGTGGCTCCTTTTCCTTTTCCTTCCTTGGTCCCAAGAGATGCAAGCGCTTCTGCAGTCTCCCAGCAGCTACAGTTGGTCCAACAAAAGGCATAAGCTTCTGAATTTTGTGTTTCTCCCAGCCGCATCCCAGGATACTAAGAGTGATTAGTGAGATCTGGGCAATAAACATATTTAAAATGAGTACTGAAAACACAGAAAGTATCTCTGCTGTTTGCTGCTTAAAACAGTGTGTAGTGAGTGCTGTAACAGTAATGTGCAGTGTTTTATAGGCAGACATCATAATACTAATGGTATATTTGCAGAATAGATACAAATAGCTGTGGAAAAGCAACAGAGTGGTGGGAAATCCCTTTGCTTCCAGGAATGGGAACCAGCCCACATCAAGACCCAGGGCATGCTGCCTCTACTAATGTTCCCAATTCATTTATCCCCTAAGAACCCCGGGGGCTACGTTCTGAACTCTGTTGTGTACAAATTAATGCTTTCCCATTGTGTTTACTCTTGCATTGCCTTTAGAAAAGAATTCATTCCAGTTCTCTGTTGGTGGAGGCCTCAGGCAAACACACCAATTTCTATGGTCTTCCTGAGATTTATAAGAGCATCATGTTTATCCTGCCGCCATGTTTAGGAATTGTCATGACATTTGGCAAGCATCTGGATGAATGTGCATAATGCCAGCACTGGGCCATATGCTCAGTGCGCTAAAGACAATCAAGCCGCATGCTTTTTACTTCCAGATTGCTTTCACATTTTGTCCTTCCAAGACGCCATGGCAATCTGATGCGTTCCTTTGTATATCAGTGGGGAGAGGGACTAAGTCATATTTTACTTTGGAAAAGGAGTGTTAGTGCCAGTGGAACAGGACTGCTTTCCTACAATTGCTCTCAGTTGTGGTGCTTGTTCCAGGCTCATCAAATGGAAGTCGAGATTTTAATTATGGCATTTTAAGATGTTAGTTTAGCAATCTGAGCACTAAGCTACCCTGAAACATGGCATTTATAATTAGGTTGGTTTCATATGATACATTGGTGATCATAGATAGCAATTTGCAACACATCCCTTATTCCAGACTGGACATCAACTGCACTAAACAGGCCTGCCAAGGGGTAGAACAGGACCCACAGAATCTGTGCATCATTTCATAGGAGTCAACGTGTAGAAATCAGTAATCTGATTTAAATCGAAATGCAGTGCATCTCAACATTTTGTGGCAGACCAGGTGCCTGGTGTGCTTCCTTTGTATGTTGCTCAGCTGCTCCCCACAAGTGGGCAGCTGCAGGGTCCCTGCTGCTGTCCCTTCTTATGGCCCTTTAAGCTCACCTCATAACAGACAGATCTTCAAATTCAGGACTGCCTGTAAATACAGGACCACCCTCTGATAGCTCTTCTCATAGACAAGCATCCTGGAAAGCTGGACACTTGGCCACTGCTACTTCACACTTGTCCCATTCAGAGCTAAACTAAAGAGAGTAAACAGTTCACATGCCTTGTTTTGTTAGCTAGCAGGGTGTAGCTAACCCACCAATTGCAAGATGTATGCTGCTACTGACGACCGTAATGTTGAGACACATCGGGCAGCTGGAATTATTTCTTCACCATACACACAGGTGCTTTGGTTCATCTGTCTACATTCTAGGACATAGAAACATAGAAACAGAGTGAGTCAAAGGGTCATCTAGTCTGACCCCCGGTTCCAGCCAGCTGCGCTAATGACATGTCTACCATGTGCATGTCCATGCACATAACTTTGTTCAATAATGAACCGAAAACATTTTTGTATTGCACATTTGGTTTGCTGTGGCTTAAAATACACACTTAAATACTCTGAATCAAGCTTTTCAGAGGTGTGAACTGAGGTACCAACAATATGTGGTGGTACCCACTTTTTACCAAATCCTGGGGAGGGTGGGGGAGGCTGCTTGTGGACTTTGCTCTCAGATCCAGCAGCATTACTGGAGGTGCAGGCTGTATGGAGGGCTTGCCATGACTCTTACCGGCCGCAGCTAGTCTATGAACTCTGCACAGAGACAGCCTGGCTACATGTAGGCATGTGCCAGGAACCTCACACTCAGCTCACTGCGAGGGGCTGCTTTGGAAAATGGTCTGGAAAGAAGGGCAGATTGGCCCAGCTCAAGCAGCAACCTGATCAAGGGGGTCTTGCCAGCAAAATCATACTATGCCAGTGCTGTGCCATTTCATCCTGGTTCCGGTCTGTTTCTGGGGACGATTCCATGTGCGGATATTAAATTTAAGCCTTAGATGGCTCGGGGACAGGATACATTACAGTTAATTTTTTCCCACCGAATCCACCCGGACTGTAAGGCATTTGCTTTTTCTAGTACCCACAGCAAACGAGATGCTCTAAGTGGCTACTAGAGAGGTCTTACCAGTAGTGGCACCCTGATGATAGAGCACCCATCTCAGGCTCATCTAGCACAGACATTATGCTTTTTCATCCCCCTGCCTCCACCCCCCGCCCAAGCTTTTCAACTTCAACAGTTTTAAAGGATTAGACCTGTTGTGCTGATGCTACTCTTTGTTACCGGTGTCATTCTGATTACTATGCTGTGGTTTAGCCTGTTTCTTTTCATATTGCATTTTTGTATTTTATGGCTTTAATTGCTCCTAAATCGCAGAGACATTTTGTGGTTGGGCAGTTTGTAAATTCTAAATGTCCTTATAAGCAGACATGCATAGTAAATAGAAGCATCGTGCATTATTCATTATTACATTCCTTTTCCTGCCCTTCCCAGTATTTTTGAGGGGAGGGGGCCATTTCCCTCTTTCTGCTGTGGCCACCTTGAGTGGCCCAGTCCTCCTGGAGCTGCAGCTCAGATGGCAGGGCTGTTTGCAGACTGGATCCAAAAGCCACCTGAGTACTTTCCTGAACATAGACGGTGCTGAGCTTTGATCAATCCATCTCCATGACAAGGAAAATGGCCTCCTGCCTTCCTCTGAATGGCGCTTTTTCCTCCCCTGATGATCTCCCACTGGATTATATAGAAAAGCAGGCAGTGCTTGCTCTCTGTCCTCTTATGAAAGAAGGCCAGCAGCAAAGCTCCAAAGCTCTTTTTGTTTGCCATAGTAGAAAAATACATGGGTTTTTAATTCAATACAATGTCCTTGGTGGATGCAAACTACCTTATTGTGTTTATAATATATACAGCTTCTTCTTTAATAATGTTGTTATTTGAACGCATCCTGATTATTAACTGAACTAGAAAGAGCATATTGGTGGTTTATTAGAGATTTTATTGAGTAAAAAGTAGGAGCCAAGAATCTATAACAGGAAGGCTTTATTTGGCATACAAAACTGAATAGCTTAATGTGTGTGTGTGTTTGTTTTTGTTTGTTTGTTTAAACCTTTTGATACCATGCCTATAGCCAGTCAGCTCCCTGGACAGTTTGAAACATTTAAGATATAAAACAAAACCCAACATCACAATAGGATAAAACCAAAAACAATTTACAATCATAACCAATAAAAATGTACATATCCAGTAACAGAAATGTTATCTCATTAGTTTAGGGATGACTTGGTCTTTGGATCACCTTGAGCTCAACCTGTAAGATAGGTTCTCTTTCCTCTCCACTCCCCTTTTCTTGTTACTGTAGCTTTCTGTTTCCCTTTTCCCTCTTATTCTTTCCTTCCCTGTCCCCTCTGTTTGCCTTATATTCTCCTTTGCTTCTCCCTCTTTTATGCCCATGAAACAACACTCAAAATAAAATGGTGGTGATGCTGCTGATGAAATTCATCTTAGATCAGAACTCAATCCAGTTATGGGTTAGCAAGATCCAGCAGCTGAAAGAATGAAGTCTCCTAAAATCAGAAAAAGGTTTCTCTGATTAGAACCTGATGCCTACTGGTTTTTCAGAGCATATCTACACTATAAACACATCTGTTTGAGGCCTCTTTGCTTGCCTCTTGAAATTATAGTTTGGTGGGAGTTCTGGTGTAGTTTAGTGCCGTTCTGTTGGGAAAATGGGTACCTCTTTCCCTCTTGTATCTGCCCTTCCAAAAAACCACAAATCCCAGAATCCCTTTGAAAATGGAAAGGACTGTAAACCAGTTTAGGCATAAACTCAGTGCATGAAATATGAAGGCACCAATGATTTTTAAAATTTATATAGTCATTGTGGCTAAGGGCTTTCTCCATGTACCTCTCTAATTAAAATTAATAATAATTTCAAAACTTAACAAATACTGGTGATAAGAAAAACAAGAACACCTAGTCCCCAAAAATACTAAAAACCAAGAAATAATTTTAGCTAAAATCATCAGTGGTTCCAAACACCCATCTCACGGAGAAGAGAAAAGGGGTCTTTTAAAGCTTTTCTAAAAGCCTGTGAGGAAGGAACAGATGCACCACAGGTGCTAACACACTTCAAAAGCACAGATCCAAAGACCCCCTTCTTCATGCCTGTCAACCCCAGTGTTCTGTTACTGATCTTAATGTATGGTCCTTCCAGTTGTTTTGTCTCAGCAACACAGAGTATGAGATCCACCATACCTAAAGGGCCAGAAAGTATAATACAAAACAAAATAAAATGTGGTAAAATTCTCATTCGATTTAAGAGGGAAGTGCACAACATTGCAGAGACACCTCTGTTGAATATCTATATAATTAACTTTAATTGCTCCAATTAACTGGTAAATTTTTCTCTGGACCCTATGAATTCATTGACACATTTAACAGATACCTTCTATTACCGCTGGCCAGGTCTTCATCTTGGATGAGCGCTTGCCATTACTCGTGATTTAGCACCAGCAATTATTGTAGATGGCTTACCAAGGTTGCTTCTTGCACGAACTCACGGTGTGCGTAGTTCTCACTCTGTGGACCCCAAAGAATCTGGTAGACATTATGGTGCTAGATCTCTGAGTGAGGCAGCATCTCAGCAGAGCCAGGTAAGCAAAAGAAAGGTCAGGAGCACCATGCTGTTGGTTGATCAGGGGAAGCCAAAAAGCAGGGTAGAAGGCAGAAGCACAAGCAGAGTCAGGCCAAGGAGCAGAGGCTAACTGGGCATCCATAGCATTGGTCAGAGCAAGACACAAAGTCATAGGAAGTAGGATCCACAGTTCTGGGAGCTGCAATCCCAATATTTTCCCGCCCCAAGGCTCCAGAATGGAAGGCTTTTATGCCTGAATCTTTGGACCCCACAGCTACAGCCCTTTAGTGCCACTTGCAGAGAAGTCCACTCATGAGCATAGCTTTGCTGACAGGTGGCCCTTCCCCACAGGGAATTCCTGCTCCTCCACAGGGGCTTCTGTTGTGGCAGCTGGCTGGGCCTTGATCCCCTGCTCCACTGGCCTACGTGGCTACTTGGCATCTATCCCTGAGCCTGAGAAAGGGCCTCCTGTGACCTGAGGGTTGGGGAGGGGGCTGCCCTCCCCCTCAAGCTCCCTGGGCACAGGCAACCCTGCTGTGATGATGAAGGTGGGGAACCAGGTGAAGAGGAGTCCTGCAGAGGTGCACAGGCTGCCCTGTGCCTTTCAGTGGTGCGCAGTGGAATGCGCTCAATGTCGACGTGAGCAGGGAAGCTCCCAACATGCATGCTGGAGCCTCTAGACCAGAAGGGAAATGTTAAAAAGTGTCTGCCATCCACAGGCAAAGAGAAGAAGATAGACCGTTGAAGGCAGTTGCAATATATAGCACTTACTTTCTGGAAACAGACTGGTATAGCAAAAGATGCCATATGCATCTTGAGGAAAATATTTTATACACAAACCCCCTTCAATTTCTGCATTTCTGCATTTTTTCTCTAGCAGCAATTTCTGCCAGAGATTGGCCAACTGAGTGGTTGGTCCATTTTGCCACTCATTTGTTGGTGCATATTTGGAACATTTGGAACACTGGCTCTGGGACGGAGTGCCGGAGACCCAGTGGACAGCATAATGAGATTACAGCCTGCACAAATTAATTTGCCCTCCCCTCATTTTTGCCAAGTGAAAGGTACTCACCAGGCTCCAGGCGGGCCAAAGCCATTCTTCCAGGGAACAGCACGAACTCAAGCATTTTCTGTCTCTGCCTCTGGATTCTATCTCTGCCCATATACAGAGGCAGTTGGAAAGGGTCACCAGTAATTACACAGCAGCAGATGTTGGGAACTGTCAGTTCTTTAGTAACAAAGAAGTGAAGGAAATTGTTATCATTGTTTACTCCCCCTTCCTATGGCACATACACACACGAGGGCATGATGGGCATTGTTAACGGGTTTCCGGTTATATGTTCAGCTTTTGGATACCTGCTATTATCTTGGCTGCAGCAAGGCCTAACCCCACTTGCAAGCTTCCGGCTACAGAGCATTATTAAGAGCTAGACAGATGGTTCTTCAGGCATGGAAATCTAAATATCTTCCAGATAGTCACAACAACAGCTCAGCGGAAATTTCTCCAAAGACATTTCTCTGAGACAATCAGAACTTTTTTTTTCTCACCCCACTGCCCCAGAAAAAGAAGGCTACATTGCAGAATTACTCTGAGTAGTACCCTTCAGCTTTTCTTTTCTTTTCCTTTTTTTGAGGGGAGGTGAGGGGGTGCATACACACAACAGACCAACAGTGCCCTGGAATGACACTCAGGCCAAAGCATTGGGGAGGATGCAAGCTAGTGTTGCGGTCCTCACTGGGAGAAGCAGGGCACTAAAACTGGAAGTGGAGGCAGGCTGAGCAGAAGAAAGAAGCTGTGCCACTGCCAGTGGTGTGCACCCCCCTGTGAGAAACATCTGGAGAATTTATCCTCCCCCTGGTGAAATTTGGTGAAATGGTCTGTGCTCACAAGCAGACTGGAGGATTCCAAGTGGGATCCTCACACAGCTGGGAGACTGAAGGCCAGCCTGTACACAAGTGGACGGAAAGGAGCCTCTGAGTGCAGCCCAGCCGGCTGAGGCATGCTGGGCCTTGGGGCCCTTCTTTTTCTAATCTTGCATAGGATTGCAAGTGGCAGTGGAAGGACTAGTGTAGAAGGCTGGAAGCCTCTGAGGAAATTGAGTTTCTTGAAACAAGGTGAAACTGAGGGTCCACGGAGGGTGGTATCCTGCTTGAAATCGCTTCATGTCTCCTTGTTCCCCTTTCTCTCTCCCTGTTTCATATGTATTTTTTTTCTTTTTGTACGACATTAATTTAGCTGCTTGTCCTGATCAAACAGTCAAGGAAAATGGAAATGAAAATTGAGCACTGTCTTACAGTGTATTTGACTGCCTCCCAGAACATGTGTGTGACATCCCCACTCTTGCCTCCTTTAAGTCCTTCCTTTTGGGGTGGGGGTGCTCTTAATTCAATGTAGGTTTAGTTTCTGTGCCCTGCCGTGACTCAACCTAAGAAATAACACTTGTTCCTCCTCTCTGCCTCCAGTTTTCTTTTTTTCCCTCCTTTGTCTTTCCTGAAGTAAATCTGGGAGTGCTTGGGACAGCGCTTGGCATTCCCCACACACTGTGCCATGGCTTGGATCCAAAAGTGTCTTTTGGATTTTAGTATTTTGTTAAAAGGAAAACAAGGAAGTTTATTCTTTTAGTATGCTGTTACAACTTTTAAACAGGATTTCTATGCAATTTTTGACCAAGCAGGTGTCAGAAAACAGTTTCTACCACTAATCAAATTTAAGCCAATGCTATTTATTCAGTGAATTGCTGAAGACAGTGTACAAAATAAAGCATAACATTTGCATGCGGTACTGATGTGCTAGTTGGTGAGTCTCTTGCATCCTAAAAAGCACTCATTGTATGCGTGCAGCATTAACACTGTCAGCTGTAATGTGGCACTATTTTGGTCCGTCGCCATAGTTTTTTCTTGAAATATCCAGACACCTCTTGCATGCATCTCTCAGAATCGCTCAGAATCACGCTCTGATTTGCATGATATCATTTAATCTTTGATGTAGTTAATGGATGGACCAGACATAGCTTGATACTGGGAGGGCCCTGCATTTGGAGGGACACAGTGATCCTCTGGTTTGTCCAGCAATACCTTTCTGTGAGGGAAGGCGGGGTCAGATAGATATTTGGCCGACCTGCCATGAACAGGAAGCCATGGAACCATTGCAGCCATTTCAGCTTTAACTGCACACCTTGGTTTCAACACCGCTGGTCTCGGGTCCGGGCTTCATTGAGGGGAAGACGTGTGGTTATTAAAAAATGGGGGGGGGGGTGATTTGTCCCTGCACACAGAGCCTTTCCTAACCCCTGAATGAGTGCAGCACATAATCCGGGAAGCGAGGGCAGCCTTTCTAGGCCACATCAGCCCTCACACTTTGCTTTCCATTTATGCATGCATTGCTTGTGCGTGCTGCCTTTACTCCATCAAGCTCAAGGAGGCACACAGGGTTCTGCATTCCTCCCACTTTACGCTGTGGTGCCTTTGCCTGAGAGTGAGTAATTGGCCCAGGCTCACCTGATGACCTTCTGAGCTGAGTGGGGAATGGAAACAGGGTCTCTCCCACCCCAGCCTAGCACCCTAAATCATGTTATAGCCTTGCTTCCTTATGGCTGCAGTCAAGCTGGCCTGAGGGAGGCTTAGGCCGTTGGCCTTCACACTACAATCACATGTTGCAATTCTTCAGTTGTCCCAAATGGACTATGCAGGCCAAGGGGGAGAGATACAGTAGTGCCCTTTTGTTTATGAAGGAGCACAATTGCTGCATTTCAGAAAAACACATTTATCCAAGCTGGTGCATATGCTAATGCATACAGCACAGTCTCCACTGGCTTAGGAATGTGATCTTGTGTCACGTACAAGTGCATTTGCAGGAGAACTAGGAGGGTTTGGAAAGCTCGTGTGTGGAAATGTCCCTTTCAGCTCTTTCTCTCTCTCGCTCTGTGTGTGTGTGTGTGTGTGTGTGTTAGCTCAGCTAGTTGTGTGCAGGTTCACTGGAGTAAAAAAGCAGCAGGGTTTTGTGGGGAGGGTTAAGGAAAAAATATACACTAACAGTTTCTCCTACCCCCTTACAAAAATTCATGGAGAAGGGAAAGGAGTGGGGAGAGAAAAGGGGAAAAAGAAAATGGCTTGCCACTGCCCTGCCACCTGCCGTGGGGTGAAACCTGCAGGCCAGCAGCCTTGTTTCCCCTGCTGAATGCGCAGGCAGTTCCCTCCCGGCTGACACAGCCATGTGCTAGCTCCACTGGAGCGCATGTGCTTTACTTCCAAATAGGCATGCCTTTTCAGGCTCCAAAAGACATTGCAAACCTTATTTTTTCCAGAGGAGAGGCTAGGGATGGTAGGGAACAGAACTGCATTTATACTGCAGGTCAGAGAGCGAGAGAGAGAGAGCGAGAGAGAGAGAGAGGGGCCATGAGGGAGGGGCAGGCAAGCAACTGAAGGGTCTCCTTCTCAGAATTGCTGCTGAAGCCTTGATATCATTTAACTTTCTCCTTTCCACCAGCCCCAGTACACTGCAGCAACACTTCCAGGCCCTAGAACAATACTGCAAGTTTGGCACATACTTACACACACACACCAGGGAAAAATCACAATGTGTCAAAAAACGTCCTGACATGACTGGTCTGGAGAAATCCAGGATACGGTTACAGGAATATGTGGGGGGGGGGGGGGTTGCAGTGAGCATCATGTGACCTGCCAGTGACTTAGGCATTATGGCAGCAAGAATGCCTTCTGTGGAATCCCCCTTACACACAAACACACACACACCCCACAACACACAGAGAGAGAGAGAGAGAGAGAGAGAGAGAGAGAGAGAGAGAGAGAGA
>JAIXND010000779.1:157083-172345 GCA_023646645.1 Varanus salvator macromaculatus | reverse complement strand
AGAAAGAAAGAAAGAAAGAAAGAAAGAAAGAAAGAAAGAAAGAAAGAAAGAAAGAGAGTCAAAAGGGGCTTCCTGGGCCATCTAGTCTGACCCCCGGCTCCAGCTGGCTCCACTCACAACATGCCCACCATGTGCATGTCCAGCCTATCTTTGAACACCCGCACCAATGGGGCCTCAACCACCTTCTGTGAAAGCCCATTCCACACCCTCGGGGTCCTGACTGTCAGGAAGTGCTTCCTGGCATCCAAATGGAACCTTGGTTCCCTGAGCTTTGCTCCATTGGAGTGCATCCTGCCTTCCTCTGCAGGGGAGAACAGGTCTCTACCCACCTCCGTGTGACATCCCGTCACATACCTGTATGTCACCAACAGTTCCCCTCTGAGTCTCCTCTTCTCCAGGCTGAAGAGATCCAGTTCCCTCAGTCTTGCCTCATACAGCATCCCCTGCAAACCGGCCACCGACCTTGTGGCCCTATGCTGCACTGACCATAACCTGGTTATATCCTTACTGTAATGAGGGGCCCAAAACTGAGCACAATACTCCAGTTGCAGGCACACCAGAGTTGTATAGAATGGTAGTAATCCCTCTCTCAATCTAGAAGCCACACTTCTGGCTATGCAACCAAGAGTGGCATTTGCCCTCTTGACCACTGCATCACACTGCTGACTGCTGATAAGACCTTGCACTTATCCACATTGAACGCCATCCTATTGTCTCCTGCCCACTTCCATAGTCTGTCCAGATCCTTTTGCATCTGGAGTACCTGCTCTTCAGTTGTGGCCACTGCTCCAGTTTTAGTGTCGTCTGCGAATTTGATCAGCAGACTGTTCACCCCTTCTTCCATGTCGTTAATGAAAAGATTAAACAGGATCGGCCCCAGGACAGAGCCCTGGGGGACCCCGCTTGTCACTGGCTGCCATCCTGACGATTCCCCGCTAATGCTTACCCTCTGCTTTCGGTGAGTCAACCATGCCCTAATCCACCGGACAGTACATTGGTGTATCCCAAAACTCCTCAGTTTCTCCACCAGGATATCATGGGGCACTTTGTCAAAGGCCTTGCTGAAATCCAGGTATACCACATCCATTGCATCCCCTCCATCTAGCCACCTCGAAACCTTGTCCTAGAATTCCACAAGGTTTGTCTGGCAGGACCTGTTTCTGCGGAAGCCGTGTTGTGTGGCTGTCAGCCTCCCTTCCCTATCTAGCATCACTAGATCTCTCTCGATTATGAGCCTTTCCATTGTTTTTCCTACAATGCACGTAAGGCTAACTGGTCTGTAATTCCCCATGTCCCTTCTACTACGCTTTTTGAAAATGGGCAAAAACTTTTCTATGAACAAGGGGAAACCTACTGCATATTACAGTAGTTCAAGCTATCAGGCAGCTGCCAAAATGCACTATTTGGAGACGGAAATGGAAACTGATTACAGGGAGCAAAGCTGAACAACACGCTAACACACTGGGGATTCCTCCTGGCTATACATTTCAGATAACAAACTTCTGTATCACAGAGCCTGTGCTTTGGCTAACAAGAGGACTTCATGCTCAACTTGTGCTTGGCACAAAAGTCTGGGCCAATGAATGATGGCTCACAGGCAACCAGAAAGAAAGAGAAGTTGAAGCACTGAGCATTGGAAGTGGTTAATTGCAGGTTGGAATGAGCCAACAAATGTGCAAAGCGGCCTAAAAGGCTGTCCTGCACAGTACCTGGGGATGTCTTCTTCTG
Source organism: Varanus salvator macromaculatus (assembly GCA_023646645.1). Classification (NCBI taxonomy): domain Eukaryota; kingdom Metazoa; phylum Chordata; class Lepidosauria; order Squamata; family Varanidae; genus Varanus; species Varanus salvator. The sequence goes on along the minus strand of JAIXND010000779.1, from coordinate 170,617 downwards.
TGGTCTTATTGTGGGTGGGCCATAAAAGCAGATACAAATAGGAGGAAAATTTATTGTGGTGCTTATAAGCAAAGCAGAAGGCATCGCTCTGATGTGAGCAATGCCTGGGAGCTGCCCATTATTTTGCATGACAGCAATCTAAATTACACTGAGGTAGTTAAGACTGGCAACTCCAGACTTGGGCCCGCCGTAGTTTTAAAAAGCTGGGATCTCCGAGAAGAGTACTAATAAAGCCCATGGTAATCATAAAGTTAATGAGATGAGAGGAATGGGTTTCCAGTGCAGTAAAATGCAAATGCCTCTGGTGTGGCAAGCAGGCCATAGACAGCCCACCCCATTGGCAAAACTGCATTAGAGAGGCAGACAAAGGCCAGCGAGTATGAGCACATTAAACACAGCTTTGGATCCTTTTCTGCGCTAAACAGACGGGCACCTCCAATTTAGACTCGTCTACAATTTAGATGGAGCAGATGGCAACTATTTGTCTGCCATGGTTCCTGTTTACAGGTGAATATTCTGGGCAGAAATGGAGAGAAAAGTGTGAAATCCATCATCCTCTCCTTGCCTTTGATCAAGAAAACTAAGAACAGAAATGTAAATAACCCTCCTGTGTGCAAATGCATTTACAAAATGGAAATAAGAAAGGAGAGGAGGGAGTTGCAGGTGTTCCCTGGATAGGACCTGCTTCATATTATTTCTCAGAACCGATTCACTGAAATGGGAAAGCGTTTCAACATGTGCCTGTCTCTGGGGAAGCCACAGCTCTCTGTGGGTGTTCTTGTGCCACCCACCAAAGGGCACCGCACAGCTGCCCCTCTCCCCCTCCTAAATGGTGACTGCATGGAAGGAAAAAGATGCAAGCAGCGCCGTGACTCCCAGGGCCGTCTTAACAGCATTATGGGCCCCGGGCAAAGCAGTGTACTGGGGCCCCTACAACAACTACAACTACTGTTAATTTTGGAAGTTTTCCAATTTTCCAAGGGTTAACATACACAGATTAGTATGGGGCCCACAGGCAAGTACCCATCAGGTCCATGCATTAAGACGGCCCTGGTGACTCCCGAGGAAGATCCCAAAGGAAGAAGATGATGTCTGGCTCTCCTCCCCTTCATCAATCCCCATGTCTGAGGGATTAGACAAGTGTATGGCACTCTCCTTGAGGAACCCCAGTGTCAGCATCAGTCTCTGAGCAAAGCCCTTGCCAGATGCACCAGGCCCGTGGATGGAGGCCCAAAATGGCAGGACTGTCGTCCAACACAGGTTCTGACATCTTGGAGGTGCTCAAGTACTTGCAATATAGTTCCTGCCCACATATTCAAGCTTTAAACACATGAGGCTGACCATTCAGCTACTCTGTCCATTTCTGTTAGTGCTGGTTCCCTCGGGGGTGGGGGGGGAGGGATGAGATCCCCTTTAGCTGAAGAGGGCAGAGACTGCCCTTGGGGCCTTCCACATGCGAAGCACTCATTCTGCCACCCACCTACAGTGGGCCACTGCCACCCTTCTCTAACGTTTCGCCTCCCTTCCATGCAACGTGAACATCACACCCCTCCCCTTTGCCTCACTGACAGCAGAGTGGCATCAAGGGATGGCCAGTACGGCTGCAGCCCTGAATCTCTGGGAGACCATCACCACTCTGCCCTCCATGGGAACCTATGGGTGGGAGCCTGATCATCTCTGTCACATCCACTCTCCCTGGATTAGCTGGCTTTTGCATGCAGGTGTTTCACGTCCTGCTACCTCCCACCTTTGGACCCTTCTGCCTGAGGGAGGTGACTTCCCCCTAAAGTCCAATGCCTTCCTCTTCCCTGTCCATGCACCATTTTTTAAGGGTGTGCTTAGGAGACAAGCCCCTTTAAAGTAACACAGAGAAACTTTGTATGTTGATTGGCATATACAAACATGCACATTTGCTGCTGCTGCTACTGCTTGGGCCTGACCCTCAGATATTTCTGATACCCACCACTGCCCCAGTTGACGTCTAGATGAGGCCAAGGTAGGTGGAAGCTGGCTGGACATATCTTTAAATGGCTTGGGAACAGCAGTCTCCTTCTTCCTTCAGGGCCCAGTTCTGGCCTCTGCCTCAGGGCTTTCGATGGGAGCATTACCCAAACTCCATCTTCTTAAGGCATTAGCTCCAAATCACCTTACATTTGTTGCAGTGTTACCTGCTGCACAGCACAGTTATGCGTTTGGAAGCCAGAGATTAACACTGCATGCCTGTATATAAACATCTGGGCCATTGTTTTTAGCAAGTGCATAAGAGGAAAAAACTGCACTGACTTAAAAGTGACTGAGTTCTTGATATTTTCTAATAAATAAGTGGAGGCAGGGGGAAGGGATAGATAATAAGCAGATTAGAGAAATCCCCTTTATGAAATAAAATCCATAATAAATCTTGTTTGGCGTATGAATAAATCATTTTTGCCATACATAATTCATTGTTCTCAAATAACAAGCTCAAGACCCCAGAAAGAAAGCGAGCAAGAAAGCTGCAGGCACATTCAAGAGCTATTTCTTGTTTTGTTTTTGCATCTATAAACAGATTTCAAGAGTGCTGTGACCTTTTACATCAACAGAGAATTTAACCCAATTCCTTTCATTGTAGAATGGTACTTTTATAGGTCTTTAATTGCTGTCAGTTGCAAGTATATGCAATGTTCATTAGTCAATATTCTCCTTCTAAAACCATTTGTGGAAAATGAATGTTTTTCAAATTTTATACTTAGAGGATTCAGAGTTTGTACCCCCTCTGTACTATAAATAAGAATTCTGCAAGCAGAAAGTCAATGTTATGCAGGCAAAATGCCTGAGCAAGTGAGCTTCTTGTTTTAATCTTTGCCCTTCTCTTACAAACCTGAATAGGTGTGAGAATCTCAGGCTCCCTCTTATACGGGATTTTGACAAAGCAATTGATATTTTGTCACAGACATTCATGGCTGTATGATGAACACCCGTTGCCCTATCAAAACTGCATTTTAAAGGGGATTCTGATTTTGTATAGCTGTCAAAACTCTTTCCCTACCTGGATGGGGGGGGGGAGGGGGGCACTTTTGTGCTTTTGCAGCTAGAGTCTCAGGGGAAAGTGCAAAATGTTCAGGATCCTGAGGGTGGTCAGGACAAAAACACTCATCATGAGGATCTTGTCACAAAAAGAGTGATCAATTCGCCGTACCCTTTTGTGAGCCAAGATCACTCATGGTTTTGCTTACCCTTGACAACTTCCCTTTTGACAGCTTGTAAGAGAAAATAAAGAAAAACCCTATTTGGAGCTTCTTTGGGCCCTGTAGGATCTTGCACAACTAAGATTCCCATGTCCTTACTTGAAGAACTGCACACCTCCACAGTTATTTTCTAAAAATACTATGAAAATATTTTTAATCAAGTTTGATTATTTTCTCTATAAATCCAAAACTAAAAACAACAATTATTCAGGACATCAGACATACTGGGTCGAAATCTCACTCCTTTTTTTTTACATTCAACAACCATATTCAATTCTACACATAGTCCCGTTTCTCTAACCAATGATTTGATTGAAGTATGTATCTTCCTTCTCCTTCAAAGACAAAGTCAATCTGTCCATCTCCGCGCAGTCCAAGATCTTTTTTAAAATCAACTCTTCAGTAGGTGGCTCTTCACTTCTCCAATGTTGGGCAAATGCAATCCTTGCCGCAATACTATGAAAATATTAATGCACATTGTGGCTGCAACAAAATGGGGGGTTACCAAGCATTGGCAGCTCCTCAATGTGTTGCTTGGGCACTTTGAGGGGATTGTCCGTGGCTGTCAGAATGCAATTGTAGAAACTGACTGTCAAACTGAGATCACAATCTCTGAGAACAATCTCTGAGAACAAATGAAAAAAAGCCATGGTGAACAAAAGGGGCTCAGAATCTCAGCAGGGCATACTCACCCAATGACAGCCAACCCAAAGTGCTGACAATGGCAAAAGTGAGCCTGTTTTGAAAACAATGGCAAGAGGGTTTTTGCCACTCTTGACAGGAGACTTGGCTTACCTTCACCCATGATGGGGACAATAATCTGATGACACAGCAACCCATTGTGGGTGAAAAGCAGCCCTACAACAGGGCATTGATTGTCACAGTGACTTGATGCCCATGAACAAGCCACTGCTAAGGAAATAGTCTGGGTTTGCTTGACATGATGGGTTGTCGTGTCATGAGAACCAAGTCCGTAGACCCAGTCTGCAAGCTGTAACCACACACAGAAAGAAGTCCTACCCCACATGTCTTTTCAGTAGAAACATTCCACATAATTTCCTATGTCTTTGCTTTCTAATCATACAATTTAGAAAGAGAGGGCAGGGGTCATCCTAGTAGCAGGGTACTGAAAGTAGTCTGGCTTCCCATTGGAGACCAAACTCTGTACTCTGCAACACGACCCCTATCGTAGAGAAGGATCAGTTCCACCGACCATTAGGACAGCCATGTAAACACTGCCAAAAGACAGCATACTAGTATTTCTGTATGCTAATTTGATGTAGTGATGCGAATTTGGAAATAAGCAATATAGTGCAAGCGAAAGTGCAATGCTGCTCTCCACAGTGGGGTGGCAGGGACCAGGCGGCCGGCACGCGTGCCCAGCCAGTCAATCAGGGCCTCTCTGTTGCGGGGCAGCGCCAAGGCCCTGCCATTTGTCCACCCTGGGGGTCCTTACCATCCATCGGGAACTGGGCAAGGCAGCCTTTTAAATTAAGATCTTCTTCCAACAGAGGCCTGCCTTCTGATAGCCTTTCCAATAGAGGACCTTCAATTACTTCTATTTATTTTTTATATACTACCCGATTCCTATCTGCTCTGGTGGTTTACAAAAAAAAATTAAACCAACAGTGATTAAAATTGACTACAAACAACATATTAAATAAAACAGATCTGAGAACTAATCTGGGCAGGCCTGTTGGAAGAGATACATCCTTAACTCCCTCCTAAAGGAGGCAATCTGGGATATCGGATGCATCTCCCCTGGCAGACCATTCTGCTGAGAAAGCCTTCTGGGTAGTTGACAGCTACTTCACGTCTTCTGTAAAGCAGAAGACGTGGTCACCCTACGGGGTGCAATCCAGGCTATAGGTGGGCTGTGATCTCGTGTTTTCTTGGAGTAAATTCCATTGAGCTCAGTAGGGCTTACTTCTGAGTAGTCAGGCAAAGGATTGTACTGGTAACCCCTCACAGAACAGGTGGATGTCTGTACACCTGAAAAAATGATCATAACTGGACACTGTCCCTCTTTCCAAGACAGGAAAATGGTATGCCTCTGAAGTCTGCCACTGCTTGTCTCTGTGTCAGGCTAGCCCATTGAAAGGGAACAAATCCCATCATGCTAATTCACAGTCCATTGCATGTCTGCATGCAATCAGGGAAGAATGACACTCTCCGTTAGTGATAATGGAAATGCAAGCATTTCAGAGCATTCTGCATGATTCTTCAATTTCATGCAGTTGGACACCCATTAAAAGGCCCAAGGAACTTTTGAGATCTGATTAGATGCTAGCTTCAGCAGTCCTCACATTATTTTGGTTCACCATTCTTAATTAATATGTTTGCACTTGAAACCTATTCACTTTTTTGATGCAGTGGCAGCATGAGTAGAGTAGTTATGGTGCTAGTTTCAAAAGGTTTGGAGGTAGGAAAAGTACAGCTCAGTACAGCTGCCACAGGTAAAAATGGGACACAGTCTATTTGAAGTTGGGCGGTTGTAGTGCTGAGAACTCTCTCCCATTGGCATCAATGGACCTTAGCGGTGTTTGACTCTGGCTGGATGGTGCCCAGTGAAAACAAGCTCCTCTTCCTCAATCTGCTTCCCCATTTAATTTATTTATCTGTGTACATTTCCAGGTCCAAACTGCTTTGCAGGAACCACCATCATTCCGGCTGGCATCGAAGTGAAAGTGGATGAGTGTAACATCTGTCACTGTCACAACGGAGACTGGTGGAAGCCTGCTCAGTGTTCCAAACGCGAATGCCAAGGCAAGCCAACCGCATAGGGCAAAATCCCAAGTAGCAACAAGTCCATATCCAGCGTAACGGCTTCTACACTGCACATGTTAAATCTGCCAGCTGCAACAGGGTCACCAGCAAAATCTTTTAGGGTTAAACAGAAGTGGATAGTTTAGTAATGGGCAAGTTCCCTCCCTCCCTCCCTCCTGCTCCCAAATCCTGTACAGACATCCGACCTTCTCTGGCAAGCAGCACAGATTCATGGTGTGAGTTAGCAAAGGAACATTCTGCAGAACTTCTTCCTCTGGTGATAACACCAACCTGCCAACTAAGTTAGGGCTTATTTTAGCTCTTCACATCTGTGACATTAATATCATAATGCTTTTGTGAGTTTCAGCATCTTCCTCTTTTTCTCGGAGCCAGGGTAGTTGGAACATGCAAGCTAAACAAAGAAAAGAAATGCACTTTTACAAATCAGTGGAACAGTGGCAGAAGAAGAAGAAACCTTCAGTAATATAATGGATGCACAGATATACAGTGAGCAGGCACCCTAGGAGCCATCTGTATATGTTAAGCTTTCTCCACCACGTGGGGACCATTGAATGGAAGAACTGGACACTGTAATCATGACAATGTACCCTAAAATATCAGGCAATTGGTATAGCTAGGTGACCTCCATGTCCTTGAAAGAGATTATGTGAGCCAAGAAAATAGCTCTCAATTACAATGCTCCATAGGTACATAGGTACTGTTTCTTCCCCTTTCACCCCTTTTGTTCTAGGCATTGCTAAGGTGGGAACAGGAGAAAGAACTTCCGCTTTCTAGATTATACTTTTGCCCAGTCTTGATTCAACCACTCAGCAAGGAAAGGAAGAAGATGCTCACTCGAGTTATGTAGCCAGACATCAGCACAGGTAGACCTCAGAAACTATTACCATCTTCTTTGCCCTCCCACAGACTCCGAATAATACCGAATGTAGCAATCCCCAAGTCTTGGCATAGCTACAGTGATGTTGGAACAAACCACCAAACATCAGATTCCCATCCATAACTGAACATGATGTTCTTCATCCCTACTTCATCAGTACAATTAAAGAATGGAAAATCATAATCACCTGTAATATAAATGTTATCTTAAATTCCTGCTGCACTGGGCTTCAGTGGGCTGACACAGGATCGATGATTCCACAATGTCTGGAACGAAGAGAAACAGTCCTATGTCCAATCCAGTTTCTGTGGTCCCTAGAATGCAAATGTGATTCTCTAAACAATATCCTGAGTTATATCTACATTAACTTTACTTCCTCGCCGCCTCTGTCTTGCCATTTTCTGAGTTCACTGAAGGCTTCCACATCCTGGCATTTGGTAAACATGTTAAACTTCCAAAGCCACTGTGAAAAATCTTTTGCTATAGTAGCACTGGCTAACGTGCTGCATCATGCAGCAAATCTGAAAGTATGTCCCACATTTTTTCTTATGTTCTATGGAGAGAAATTAGCATTCCTGGGAAGGTCACCATCAGTCTAGCACTATAAAGATAACCTAATTACCCTGAGTTGAGCTTTTTCATTTCTGGGTAGCTTGATCAGCTGTTCTGTCTTGCTAAATAGTCAGACATTTTTTATGACATATCAAGAACAGATGTGTGATAAAATCATGTTCTGCATCTGTTTAAAGCAGAGTAGAATCCAGAGGGTAGCAAGGTAAGGAAGGAGATGCTATCTGTTCTTTGTCCTAACATGTGTAGCATTAGCTGTGGCCATACAGTCATGGGACCCAACACCCAACGGTGGGGTAGAGCCACCCAGGCCCTATCCCCTTGGCCACACGCAGCATCAGCTCATGCAATGCAGGGCACAGCATGCTAGGGGAATGGAAGGGGCCATCCCTCAGTGGCTGACTGGATGCTTTGCATGCCGAAGGGTGCCTGTTCAGTCTGTGGTATCTCCACTCAGAAGGATCTCAGGAATCAGCATGACACCTTGCTTTGGCTTTTAATTTTAATTTATTTATATTGCTATCCCACCATTCCTTGCAAGTATCCCAAGGCAGGTTGAGAAATATTCTTCCCTGAAGCTCTGTTGTCAATTGATGGAGACAGAGTGGACTCAAAGGACCAGTTGATTAGTCTGACAGAAGGCAGTTTCATGCACTCCCATGTGCCACTAGCAGAGAGCTGCCACTCAGGTAGTTTTGTCAGGTCTGATCAGTAAAACAGTGTCCCATCAACCCATATTTAAGCCTCAGAATTCCAGATATTGCCAGGCCCAACTGATTGTATAAGGCCCTCCGCCCATAAATATCTAAACCCTGCCCTAGTCTTTTCTGTCCTGTTTAGAGGACAGATATTTGTGGAATCCAAACTTGGTAACTCTAAGAATGGGCCCTGCAGAGTGATGCCAATGATTCAGGCAAGTAAGCTATGCTGGGTACTGCAAGAGAAGGCAAATCGAGAAATCCCAGCAACTGAAAACAGGGCTGCCAGCCAGTCCAACAGAGAGTGATAAGGGTCCTTCCCAAACCCAGCCAGGCTGCAAGAGCGCCATCAGATGAAACGGAGAGCCTGGTGGCTGGATCTCGCCAGTGGCAGCCCATGGCATTTCCTGAAGTGCACTCCAGCTCCACACCCACTCCCACCAGTGGCAATGCTTACTGCACCATTCAGGCAGGAGTTCCTATTTTCCTCTGCCCCATCCGCTCCACATGGCAGTTGGCCCTGGACCTCCCACGGGATTCTTGTTTTGTTTTGTGTTTTTCAAGTTCAAAGCAAGCATGGGGGAACGTAGATTTGGAAGATGACTCACGGGAAAAGAGCTAGACAACCATCCTGCTCTGCTTCTGCCATGGCCTGGATCTGATTCGCATTGCCAGGGTTGCCTTCTGTTTTTAACAATTGGGAAATCCAGTCATGGCTTCCCCCCATTTTGTTTGATAATGCCGAGTGGGTATGAACAAAGGGCCTCTCCACGTCTTAAGGAATGGGGGCTGCTCTACATGTTGACCTCAGCCAACCACATCAGTTGATGCAGCTCGCCCTGCCTGTGAGGTCGGCCCACACCATCCTGTAGCACAGGCGTCTTCTGTATGCTGGGGCCCATACTGGGGGCTTTGCCTCATTATACCCGTTAGGCCTGTTGTGCCAGTCCTAAGTCACGCCGCTGCCAGGGGGCCAAGAGCAAGCGCAGCAATGGCATGGGAAGCAGCAAGGCCCTTGGCCTTAAAACCCGTCCTCCCAGGAAACAGCACGCAGAGCAAAAGCAGCGGCCGGCTGTTGCAGCAGCCGTTCCTGAGTTCGCTCCCTTGGCTCGAGCAAGCCTTGCCCCTCCTCATGCTGCATCGCCCTTCTCTAATACACCAATTTGCGACACAGTTGGCACTTTGCTGTTGTGGCCATTAATTCATGAGCGTGTGTTTGTAAATCATTCATGAGTTGCTTCGTTCCCCCCCATCCTTCCTTGTGATTTATTCATGCCCCCAAAGAGCAGAAACATTCCACACTTTCCATTCACTGAGAAATGCCTCTGTGGTTTGTTTGTTCCCTTCCCCTCCCACTTTTTCACACAAGCAAGCTAAGCCCAGTGCAGGCCTGAGCATTCTCATTCCCTGGGATAGAAACTAAATGGCATACCTAGGCGTTTGAAACACTATGAAAACCTTAAGTAGAGCCATGAAGTATTGTAGCCCATCTATTATTGAGAAGCTACCGTGTCCTGTTGGGGAGAAAGGGAAGAATGGAGAGAGAAAATGCAGTTGGCTAAGATCCATCAACGAGCAAGCAGACTAAGAGCCAAGAGAATTTACTGGGGTGGAGAAGCTTGAGTGCACCAAAAAGCAAACTTCAGAAAGCCCGTGCAGTTGGAGGTGCATCATGATGGCTGCAGATTCAGGCAAGACCTTTGCTAATAGGAGAGAAGCGCCTCCTGGAGTTGCACTGCAAGCTTCTGGCACCAAGAGTCACTCCAGAACACTCCCCCTTGCCGCAAAGTGAGCAAGCCCTCCTTACTACCTGAAAGAGACCACATGTTCTTTTCACAATGGTTTCCCCTTCTCTGATTCTCTGCAGGCAGATCCAAGAAAAGGCACTTGGTACAACATTCCTTGAATGTGTTGCTACCAAATTCAGTGGGGAAATCGCATGTTTAAATGCTTCCCAATGGTAAGCAAATCAGCAAGCACGAAGTCGCTGCCAATAGAAAACTAGCATGTCAGGAAGACAAGCTCAATTCTACTCCTCTCCACCTCATGCAATATTTAAATGTATATCTTCAGGGGTGGGCAACTTGTGTGCATGCCGATGTTTGGCCTACAGTTCTCACCATCCATCATCACTGGCAAATGCTGCTCAGTGTCATGGGGTGATAGGCCAAAACATCTGGAGGCCCACAATTTGAAACTTTTGAGTAGATCTCATTTTATATTCTTATGTGGGGAAAAGCTGCAAACATGCAAATTCTGCCTCCTTTTTGCAGTGCCACAATCCCCAGAAAGGTACACCAGGTGCTTTTTTGGATGGAGGCCACTCGGTTTCAAAGTGTCAAGAGGGCCTTCTTAGTGTCTGCAACTAGCCAACCTCCCTGATCAGGCATTGTCTGAATCTGTGTTTGCTCACTGCGCCATCCCTGTGGCATGAGAGAAAGGCCCCTGCAGATTCTGTTCCATGCTTTCCCCATTCCCTCCGCATACATGGGAGCCTGGGCAGATGCAGCAGCAGTCATGACCCTTGTGTTATGCTGCTGAACCCCAACACAAACACCCTGTGCTAGAGTGACTCCAGGCAACTTTCAGGAGACAGGCTGGCAAGTCTAGCAAGCCAGTGAGAGAGCACTGCATTTGTCATACCTCAGTTGTCATCTCAGCTAGACTGAAGGCTACTTCTTATGCCATATTATTCATTATGCCAGGATCAGTCCCCTTGTCTTTTTCACGTGTGATGAGCTGCAACCTATCAGGAAGCTGTGTTGCAATTTACAGATGGCGGCCATGTGTATCGATCACTCTGACACGAGACATTGTGTAACTGATTTACGTTCTGCTTCTCTGCCATGAAAGTCAAGGTGTTCCCAAGCCTTCTGCCACCCAGGCACTGACTAGACCCAGACCTACTTAGCTCCAGCAAGGATGCTATGCTACGTGCCTTCAGACGATGCCCTGGGTAAGCAGACTTGCAAGAGACTCGACAAACTCCTCCCCTGCCCCAGAAGCATGACTGAGGCTGCTCTGGGAATGGGGTTCCTGGTGACTACTTCCCCAAGCTGGGTCCCTACAGATGCTTTGGACCTCCACTGGCCATGCTGGCTGGAGCTGATGGGATTGCTGTTCCAAACATTTGCAGGTCCAAGAATCCTTAGGATTCTTGGAACATGCTGTGTCACCGTCCCGGAAGGCAGACAACTGCATCACTTCCCACATTTGTGTAGAAATGTCTACCATGATGTGGAGCGGAGTGCTCTGCAGGGATGTAGGGTGGAGCCCCAAGAACCCCTACATGCACCTAGACACCACAGCACAGGGCCCCACCATCAGCACACTCCAATTTGACCTAACTATGTCCAAGAATGCTGTGCCAAATCCTACCTGCTGGAGAGCAGCTCATACTCAAACTACTACTGAAACATCGGGGATTGTCTAGGTCTTAACAAAGACAATGCCTGCCAACAAGGTTCCAGATTTTTTTACACCTTTGAACAATAGTGTGCCTGAAAACTAGTGAAAACAAAAACAAACATTCTACTGTAAAAATGGGATTCTAGAAAACAATATTTGAAAAATATATTATTAAAAATTATTTTGTTAAATATAAAGTGTGTTATCCAGCAAACAACATCTCCAGTGTATTTCTTCATTGTCACATCTGCTGGTTTATATATCTGATTCCAAAATCTCTGATTTTGCCCCAAAAAAGGAACATGCTCGGCTGTGAAAGGAAGGGACCAAACTGGAAGAGGACACTGAAGTTTAAGTGGGTTGCCCTCCTCCAGAAGAATCCAGCCTTTAGTCTGAGATACAGTTTGGTCAGACCAGCTACAGGTTCAGGAGAACTCTGAGTAGACTGCCCTAGAAGTCTCCCACACCCAGTTCACCTGCAGGCAGGTGGGCTGCCTGTCAGTGAGGCTGCAGATGTGGAATAGCTGAATGGAGCCTCAAGCAGCACAACTGCAATGGCTGTTCTTCTCCCCAAATGATGCACCTAAGGGGCAGGGCCAGGATCAGTCAGGGTCAGCCCGGATTAATTAAATAGCCAGCTTGTCCCTTGCAGGTGCTGCCACAGGCAGGCTACTTGCCAGCCACAGTCACGGCAGCCAGACCACGAGGCCCAGCATGTGCTCCCGTGCGACGGGCCTGAGCTCAGCGTGCCTAGAGAGGCTCAGGTGCCGGCACTGCCTGAGAGCACCTTTGGCCAGTCAGGCTGCTGAGCCAGCTACACCCCTTCCAGAACAGGCAGCCCAGGCTTGCTCATCCATACTGCAGGGTAGGTTAGCGCAACACACTCTGCTGGAGGCTAGGCTGCCCTTGAAGAAGTGCCTCAAAATGCCAACTGGGGCAAAATGCTGTCGCCAGGAAGTGGGCCTGGAGCGAATGACTCCAGTGCTATTGATGGAAATGGGTTGCCCGTTCATTTGCAGGTCCCTCCTCTTCCCTTAAAGCCCTAAACAACTTGGAACAGAAAAGCCTGCCACCAACTATATGCCCTCAGGTTACCCACTTAACATATACATATTGTACATGCCCTTCTCCACATGAAACCCAGCAAGTGTTTACCTGGGCAAGGAAAGTGCATTTAGTGCCTATTCAATAGGTGCAGAGGGGAAAATGACATTTCAAGGCCAGAGTTAAGGCTATGTTGTGTTGACTCAAGCTCCACTAAGCCAGGAAATGGGAAGTTGAGGCCGATGCCTTGCCAGGCAACTTCTTGCTCTGTGATGATGCTGTGCAATGCCACAAGTTGTGCTTGCTCACAAGCATTCCACTTGCTTCCAGGACTAGCTGCACTGCTCAGAATTCTGTCTCTTACCCAAATATTAAACCTACAGAAGCCCCAGTCTTCCTGGTGGCTCATGGGCCAAACAGTCCGTGGGCACTTCGCATGCCACAGTAATGCATCCTAGCAACAAGCCACTGTAGTTTGGTTGTTGGGTGAACAACCCATGGTGTGCTCAGGAGATAACTGGGCTTACCACGACTGGTGTACCTTCTCTCACCCCCTCCTTACCCCTCAGCCTTCCCATGGATATCCCACAGCAAGGCTGACTTGTCTCCCACTGCCCACCGAGTACACAGGTCATTTTCAGCTTGCCATGGCTTTTTCCCCTTTGCCCACCCTCTTTTTTGAGAAAAGGGGGCTTTGACAGCCAGGTGTGGCTCTCCTCTGACAGAGCAAGAGGGTATTTTTGCCTGGGATATATGACTACAAAAGCTGCCAAAACGCCTCTTCCCCAGAAAAGAAAGTGGGATAAATTTTTGCACTTTCCCAAGAAGCTAAAGTCTCAAGGCGGAAAGTAAAAAATATGAAACACACTGGCCACTCACGAGAAGAGAAGAGAAGAGAAGAGAAGAGAAGAGAAGAGAAGAGAAGA
>JAIXND010000779.1:44813-157073 GCA_023646645.1 Varanus salvator macromaculatus | reverse complement strand
AGAAGAGAAGAGAAGAGAAGAGAAGAGAAGAGAAGAGAAGAGAAGAGCGGATCTTTTTGTGAAGGAATGTTCTTCTCACCACCACTTTCTGTCAGAAAAGATAGCTTGGGCCTTTGCTATCCCTTGATGGCTTCTTTTTATAGCTGTCAAGAGAAAGCAAAGAAAAGGCAAGGCCAATTTGGGGTCTCTTTGGGACAGTGTCTAGAGCGGGTACCTGCTGCACTCTAATACTCCAGACATTGCCCCACCAAGGGGCCCGATTTCTGCATTCTTGTAACTGCTCCTGTGCCATTGCACAAGGGTGGCTAAAAAATGCAAAGGGAAAGGACAAAAAGCCCTTTTTTCTAAAGAGTAAAGGGCAAAAAGCTGCAATAAACCAAATCAGCCTGTATTCACTGCAGGGAGGGCAGCAGGCCAGTGCCAGCTGCTCTAAAGTGCCTGCTAGACCCTTGTGGGGTGCCTGGTACTGGCGGGTGCCTGGGCAACCTTGACAAGAGATTTTTGCTGCTCTGACCAGCTAACTCACTAGTATTCACAGTGAGTTCATTGTCCAGTATCAGATGACAGTGCAACCCTTTGTGGGTACAAGAACCCCTACAACAACATGCAGGTTGTTGCCCTCAAAGAATCCATCCTGCAGGAATCAGTCCAGGTTTGCATGGCATGATAATTGATTGTGGGTAGCAAACCCGCAATGGGTGGTTGTGTTGTGCAAACTCAGTGTGTGTCCCAGGTGTCAGCGACACAGCCTACACTTCTGAATATTTAAAAGGGCTTCCTCAGTCACAATATGCATTACTGCTCCCTGAGTATCATCTCCTGAACCACAGTCACATAAGCAGCTTATCTATAATCTTAACTTGCAACCAGGCTCAAAGCTGGACAGAGGCCTAGTTCTTAGGGAGTCAATCAAGCCATTCAGACTGCAAGTGGACCCCCCGCCCCCCAAGTTACACTCCACACAGAGAGCTTGCTTGGCAGGGGGAGCAGTTCTCACCTAGCCTTCTCCCTTAGTTTCTGTGTGCAAGGTGTTGCCTGGAGAAGGACGTGTGCTTCCCCACAATCTGGAGTACTGTAGCCCAGATACAGCCCTAGGCCGTCGGTTTTGCCTGCACTGCTCTAAAGAAAGTCAGACCACGCATTTATCCATGGTGTTCCATTGCTGTACCTCAAAGAAGCAAGGGAGAGGGATGGCTGCCGCAAAAGCACCAGGATGCCTGCCTTGCCCAATAGCAATTAAAGGATGAGGCATTTCTCCTGCTATTTTCTTCCAGGATTCTGCACCAGTCCAACAAGGATCTTTGATGAAAGTAGCACCACTACTTTGTGGCCTGTACCACTGGGAGTTTCAGAGACTCTCAGACAATTTCCAAATGCACTATTCCTGACACAAAACCTATAGCATGATAAGAAGTATTATTAATACAGTTTTACTGATGAGTTAATTGTTGGAATGTTCTATAGTTTGATTAAGATCACTTAATGGTTCAGACCCATACTGGGTTAGGCAAAATAAGTTCAGCATTACCCAGCCACCCTTTTGTAAGCTGTCCTGGGGCTGTAGCAAAGGATGGAATATAAATGTTTTAATAAATAAATTGCGCAACTTACACATCTATGCACAGAAGACAGTCACACTGCATTCTGGGGATTCATTTCCACATTTGCCTAGGATTGCAGCCTAAGAAAATCCATGACAAATTGGTACTGTGAAGAAGAAACCCAAACCCTCAAGGCTTTGGAAGCCTTCTCTATCTACAGTGCAACCTTTTCCTGTTCTGGGCTACATCTGTAAGATTAATGTAAACTAATCAGGGTAATAATTTGCTTCCATGTCACAGAATGCAGCTGGTACTTCTAGAGAAAGATGGAGGGATCTGTCATTAATCTTTTAAACTAACTAATGGTTTATTCTAATTACTCAATAATTACTATTGCCACTGTGTATATTGCACATTAAGTATTTGCAACCCTAAATATGAAAAAACAATATTATTAAATATGTTGATTTAGGGGCACTTTTAAATAAATACATTAGACCAAAAATGTTGTCAGTCTAACCACCCATGTTATACAACTATTCAGACATTACAAACACCTGGAAATATGATAGAAATTGCAGGGCTCATCTCTCTGGTGGCCATGCATGTTTGTTTCAGCCTCCAATGCATCACCGCCACCGGTGCAAAGCCAGGTCTCTTTACTAGCATATAGATGCAGATTAAACAGGGATACAATTTGAGTGTAATTACAACAAAACAAAAGGAGGGAACATTAAAAAAAGAACAGCAATAAACATTGCTGTTTATTATCCATTCACAACAACTATTCTCAACACTATTAATTAGAGAAAGACAAGCAGAAAAAGACTTGACAGTTCCGTTTCACATATATGCTTCATATAAGCAATACAGTATAAATACATTATAAAAAAGGAAAGGAGTGGAGTTAGAAGAGGGGCCTGTGCTGAATTATACTTGTCTCGGATGCCACTGAAGAGTGCTGACGTCAGCTCCTGCTATACTGTTTTTGGCCTAGCTCTCGTTGAGCTGATTACTTGAGTCTAGGCTGATTACTTGAGTCTTCAGATTCACATGACTAAAATTCATTCAGTTGCATTCCTAAAGTCCACCCATGCAGAAAACCACAGGCAATCCCAAGCCCCAGGATCATAGGTGAAGGTGTTCCTTTGTCAGCAGACAGGCGTTGCACCAATGGGGGGCATCCTTCCCAGACCCCCCAGGCACACTAGCAGAAGGCTCTGTGGGTGCAAATCTGCCAGCTGTGGTGTCCTCACAAGTGGTAAGCCCTGAACTGTGGTGCCCGTGGGGTGGTACGACATCTGTTAGATCTGGGCGGTCCAACTTTTCATACCCTGAGGGCCACATGAGGTCTTTGGCATGAAACCCAGGGCCTGCACACATTTCCATATCGAAAATTAAAGTGTTTGAAATATACTTATTTAAGATGCACAATTAATATAGCTAATTAACATGAAAAGAGGGATAAAACCAAAGTGAGGTCTCAGAGTTGGCTTGAGAACGCTTTGTGGCCTGTGCTCTCTGCAGAGATTGCGGCAGCTCCTTCTCTGACCACAGGCCAAGCTCTGGGGTGGCCTGTCTCTTTCCACCGAGGTTCTTCCACCCAGAAACCCTTCCACCCTGACCCCAGCCCCTCCTTCGCTCCAGGAATTGGCACCCTGAGCCTCCTGTACTTGAGCCAATGAACCCTCCCCAGCATGACCCGCCTTTGCACTCATCAGCTGGAGCAGCACTGAGCATGCTGGGACAAGCTCTTGCGAGGCCACCATCCACTCCACTCTCTTCCTGAATACAGGAGTGGAGCACTTTGAAAGGGCAGCTCAAGGCCTGCCAGATGTGAACTGGGCAGCCAAAAGTGGCTTGCTGTTGCAGCAGAGAAAGGGGGAGCCCATGCCAGCCACTCCCAAGTGCCGCTTGGGCACTCCTGGGATACGTGGTCATAGCCAGGGAGAGCTCAGAAAGCAGCAAGAGGATTCTTGCCACTTTTGCAGAGTGAATTCATGGCTGTGGGACTTTGTGCAATCTGTCACCCAGGTTAAGGTGACAGCAACCCACTGTGCTCAAAATAAAACCTGTGTCTGCTTGTGCATTCTCAGCAAGGTTAGTGTGAAAAATACTACCCATGGCAGGTAACCTGCACTTGTGTTTGCATGCGCAACAAACAGCTGTTGACTATCATCGATTAAGCAATCAATACCATACAAACCCAGGCAATGACCTGGCTGGGACAACAGTGTGTTGGGTTGGCAGCCCTGCACCACTTATCAGTAGGAGTGAGTGGGGCACACTGGCATGAGCTCTCACAAAACTTCCAGCTCAACCTGCTGACTTCCTGAGCCCAGGAAAAAAGTGGAACAGGATGCTGGGCTTGTGAGAGTTTGCTGCAATCATGCCCATGCCATTTCTGAGATGGATTCTGGAGGGGGAATGGGGGGGATGGGGCCCAGGGAGCAAGAGGGCCACAGCGCAAGGCCTTGGGGACCGCATTTGGCCCACAGGCCACATGTTGGACCTCCCCGTGATAGGCCCTTTGAAGGCCCTTTCCATTTCATGCAGGATTGGTCCCCTTGTCTGCATCAGCCTCATGCTGACCTTGATTTTCCCCCAGCTCTGAAGCCCAGGGAGAGAAAATAAAATAAAATACTAAAAAAAGGTCCACTCCTCCTTACTCACATGGGTGGCTTAAAGCAAGGCTTCGCAAGTTGCAAACATCTGCCCTTCCTCCTCCATCTACGAGTCCTTTGCCTTTTTGCAAACATTCATCTAGTTTTGTTTGTAGTTTCTTCCCTTTTTATAAACGGCTCTGGGAATAAACTTGAAATGCAAAATTAAAATATTATAATAAATAATGGGTTTTATATGCAAGGAGCAGGGCTGTATGGAAGCCATTCAATCATGAAGCTGTCCACTCCTGTTTCACTATCTGAAGTGATACAGCCAGACACCAGCTTCCCAATCTGCTTGACTGATCACACATCAAGTGTAGGAAAAGGTCGAATTGTTTTGTTGTGCCGAAGCTTCCATCCATGAAGAGCCAAATGGAAAAGGAAGACACCCCACACCTTTGGGCATGGTATGGCTGCCTTTCTTTGCCATCCAGTGTTCCTGGCTTCCCTAACTTCTCTTGCATTTAAAGGAACAGCTGAATTTCTCCATTTCTACTACTTCTCCTTTTTTCCACTTTCACTCTGACTTCCTCCCCCTCATTTTTCTCAGATGAACTAACTTCTTTCATGAAGACCTCAAGGCTCTCACTCCAGGGTTAGTCTCCCAGACAACGGAAAGTTCATCTCCAATTACAGACACTGACCTAGAGGCTGGTCAGTTTGAAATTTAAAAGGTTCCTCCAACCTGCTGGGTATTAGAGACTCAGAAGAAAGCTTTCAAAGGCACTACACAGTCACAAAAGCTTCTAATCTACTTGGAAATACTGGAGAAATTGTTTACACTGAAAGCTAGAGACCTGCTGAAGAGTCTATGGGGAATAACATTGCAAAAAATAGCAACTGTTTTTAGAAACCAGGCATATGTATGTTTAAAAACAGCCAGCATCAACACAAAAGCAGTGCTGCAGTGGAGCCAGGGCTCATAGGGATGGAGGGCAGGAATGCAGACACCATTTGCCACCCCACATCTTCACCCTCCCCCCCCCCCCACACACACACAGCTCCAGGAGGACTGCAGCAAAACTGTGTTTCCTTATAAACTCTGTTCATGCCAACACGAACATATGCCATGTGAATAGCACCCTGCCTTCCAAACTGCTTCAGGACAAACAGACACAATACGAATCTAGTTGTAACCTAACAAGATTTTTGGTTAAGTTACATTTTTGCTATGATTTGATGTCCATTGGGACAAATTTGTTTGCTGTTTCTCTTGCAGCATTTCCTGTTTCTAACAGGATTCATGCAGCGCTGTTCAGGATTGTGTGTAGCCCATGGTAGTCAGATTCTTAGCAGCCCGAGTCAGTACAGAGATCAAAACATATAAATGCAATAGCCTGGCACAGAGACAAAATGAAAGAGAACTGCTCTCCTACTTCAAAGAGGGGAATCCTGATTAGCTGAGGCAATACTCGCAATGGCCACCCACAGTTTCTTTGAGATTTCTTCTCTTGTGGAGGAAAAGCTATGTAAACACAAACATCAGAAAGCTCAAAAATAAAGTCAGTACAAAACGAAGGCTGCTAGGAGCTAGTGCTGTGGTGGTCAAAACAGCTCTGTCTACAAAACATGGGAGCAGCCGCATGGTCAGCATGGCAAACCTGCATTGCACACCTGCCGGCTGGTGCCACCTGGCGCCTATGTATCCTGAAGTCCCCATTTCAACACTAGCCTGCCTCTATGTGGGGAAAACAATATGTATAGGGTGTTACAGTCAGTCTGGAGTGGCCACTGCAGCCAGATCATGCCGATTCCTTCTTACCCAGGCCCAGGAGACAGAAACCTCCCTTTTCCAATGCAGATGCCCTGGCTGCCACCATCCGCAGGCCAAGTTTTTCCTCAGCTGAAGCTGCGGGCAGGAGAGGCAGCTGGAGGACCTGGCCATGGACGTAGAGGGTCTTCAAGAATCCGGCTTAGCGCAGGGCTGTGCAAGCCAGATGGCAATCCCCTTTTGTTCATCCTTTGCACTGATTTGCTACCTGGAACCTCTTGATTGCTTTGTCCCCAGAATCTGACCGACCCTTTTCCACTTCTGTATTGTTTCCTAAATTGTGAATAATGCTCTCCCTGATTTTCACCAAAATGTGAGCTTTGGGGCTGAAGCAGGAGAAAGTCACAAGGCATGTGCGGTGTCAACAGTGTGCTGTGCTGGTTCAGCACCCTGATTACAGGCCGTGCGCGAAGTTCTCCTGCTTTTGGTGCCTGCTCCCCTGAGGACTAGGGTGGGCTGCAGAGGAGCCCAGTGCAACGCACCCAGTGGGGTCCTTGACCAGTGGTTCCCCAGGACCAAAAGCACCTGGGGACAGAGGAGCCTGCCCTTGGCAGTGGCAGCGCTCTTCTGCACCAGATCTTGCGCCCTCGGATGGGCTGGTCTGCAGGCACCAGGACATTGCACAGGTTCTTGTAAGAATGCCTTTTACATGCGCAAAAGCTCTGTGTGAATCAGGGATGGGCAACTTCAGGGGGGCCACACACCACTTCCCTGGACCCACTTCTCCTTGCTGGCCCACCCCTAACAGAATAGCATATATCATTAAAAGCACTGAGAAAGAAGCCAGCAATACCTGGGCACTTCTGCACCATGAACCTTGATTTCTGACAAGTCTCCACATTGATCAATGGTCTTTGCTACTGTCTTGTGTTATTGTTACAGGCTTTTGAAAGAGTGCTAACAGCAATGGATGAAAATAAAAGACTAATTCTGTCTAAGGTTGAGAAACCTCCCGTTCCTCTAGAATGTGTTAGAGCTATTCCAGCCAGCACCCTCAAACCTTACAGGGGCCGGTGAGCCTCTTTCAAGGATAAAACTGGTTTTAGCCTTCCAAAGCAAAACACATGTGCCCTCACAACTGGCAGCCACAGGCAACCGCTACTGCCGCCGCCGCTGCTGCTCCTGGTCTCAACTCAGGTGGTCACAGCAGGGCAGGATGAGTGCCCACTGGGTGTCTACGTGTGGGTTTGAATGGCTCAGAAACAGCAACTGAGGCTCTGCATCTGGACTTCCAGGTCTCAGAGATGCCTATAAAGCATTTGCAGGACTTCAGAAGTTCTGTGCACCTTCAACCTTCCTTTGCAGATAGGGAGATTTTAACCATGAAGGTAGTGAATTTCCTTCACTTTGACTGGAATTGGGCAAATTCTAAGAGTGGTAAGCCAAAACATCTGGAGGGCCACAAGTTGCCTGCCCTGACTCTGAAACTGATTACCGAACAAATGTTAATGCACCGAGTTTAAACCCATCCACTTGTACCAAGAACTACAACCACGGGAGGAAGGCTGTGTAATGTAACCCAGAAGCTGAAATCCTTCGAATACCACAGTTCTTTCAAATTACAGATCTTCTTGGATTAGGTTTGGTCCACCACTGCACTGAGGTTGGCAGCTCCTAAGAAGCTGCCTACTTCATGGTGTGCACTGGCAACTGTCCTCTGGGGAATGCAGAGAATATTCTGCCATAAAATTAACTTGCAGGCAACAAAGTGGAAGAACACACACAATACAATGCAGTTGCTAATTAAGGAAGAAATGGAACTCCTAATGCTTACAGTTCTTGTGATATCTCAGGTAGGCTCATGGGACAGTACCTAAGGAGAGTCCCTTGAACTGGGAGATCATGATTCCCAGCAACACCTTTTGTCCCACTTCAGGCACTAACCTTTAAGCGACATTTCAAAAGTCTCTTTCTTGCAGATCTGCAGTAGGAGAACAGAGCAGTTTAATGGGGGAAATTTATAGTGGAAAAGATGAAAGATGGGGAAACGCTAAGGTCCCCAGCCTCCTAGTTGCTTCGCAATTCCTGAGCACTACACTTCCAGAAATGGCTTCTCCAGAAAAGAAAACAGCCACTGGGATTTAGCTGCACACGTTTGCGTGAAATATGTAGCCAAGCCCTAAGATGTAGGGAAGCGTTGCTCCTGAGTCACTTACACATAAATCTGTCTTCCATCTAATACATTTATGAATGGAAGTTAGAGTCAACAGCCATTTTTCTCTTTGCAGCTTCTTAGACCACTTACAATTAACTTGTAATTTACATTCTTTGTGGATGTGAGTTGTCTTAATTTGGGTACTTCCAAAGCTTACCACTCAGATTTCAATCTTTTTGTTTTAATGTTCTCATCCCCTTTTAATTAATTACAGCACTAGGCCAGCCGGACCCATTAACTGCTTTTCTCATTTAGACCTTTCAAAGATGCAGTTGCAGATGCAATTTAATTTTTTGACCCCTGATCAATAGCAATTAATAGCACCTCTTTAATCTCATTGAAAGGTTTGTCTTTGGCTTCCAAGAACTGTCATCTCAAGAGACAAGGAACCAATACATACATTATCAAATCTAAAAGCTCAGCCATCTCAATAGTGCCACTTTCTCTTTTGCTCAAAGGAAGATTAAACATTAGCCGTGGGGGAGACCCAGAAGCAGATGGACTTCTCCTGTTGCTTCCACCATGCCGGAATCCCACCACTGTACTTCTCCTTCATGACAGCTCTGACCAGTGTATTCAGGAGATAAATGTACATTAGAAGATAAGACCTGCTCAGTGTGTCTCTAAGAGAACTCTGGGCCCATACACACTCGCCATTTGGAGGCCGTAGGTGTGTGTGTGTGTGTTGAGAGAAGGAGAGACGTTTGGGCTCATGCAGGATTATTTCTCAGGAACACCTGTATTTCTGGTCAACTGACAGGTTCTACACATTTCCAAGCCAAACTACACATGACATCAGTCACATGGGTACCCTCACTGCTTTTATTTTTGAGAAAAAGCATTTTTATTTATTTATTTTATTTATATTGCAATTTATATCCTGCCTTTTCCTATAAAGGGCTCAAGGCAGTTTACATCATCTCTCTGCCTCCATCATATCCCCACAACAACAACCCTGTGAGGTAGGTTGGGCTGAGAGTCTGTGACTGGCCCAAAGTCACCCAGTTGGCTCCATGGTTGAGCGGGGACTAGAACCCAGATCTTCTGAGTCCCAGTCCCACGCTCTTAACCACTACACCACACTGGCTCTCATTTGTGATGGACCATTCTATTTTCTGTGGGAAATTACTCCTGATCCAGATTGGGAGCCTGAGTCAGTTTGTGGTTGAAAACTACTCCCTCCTGGCTACTTGCTGCCATCAAAAGTTCTGTTTACTACAAAGTGGGGGAGTTTGCAGCCAGCAAAAACTAGTGTGCGTTCCAAATCAGGGCACTGTTGCTGCTTTTTCTCTAAAATACAAGAGTGTGGGGTCAAGCATGCTTCCTCTCCCGGAGAAGGCCAGGAGAGTGCAGCACGAGCGGTCTGTCACTGCCGCTGCCCCGCAGCCGAAGACCGTGCCCGCCTCCACCTGCTGCCCGCCGACCAGCGCAGCCACCGACCACCGCACAGCTGCTGCTGGAGCCGAGGCCCCTGCTCTGGCCTGCCCCCCGCGTGAGTGGCAGTCTTGCCGGGACGGGCGGGGAGGGCAGGGCCGCATGCGCCCGCAGCCTCAAAGCGCCGGTCAACGCCCAGGGCTGGCGGCCTCAGGCCGGTGGCCGAACGGCGTTGCCATTAGGGCCGTTCGGGGCTGGCTGGGGGCTGGGCTGGCCAGGGAGTCTGGCCAAGGTTCTGCAGGTAGGGTGCTGGCTGTTGGGTAGGTTTCAACTGTTTAAAATTTTTAGCTAGTTTTAGGGGCCTGTTGGTGTACCGTGCACCCTTCTGCCGAACAGACTCCCTGCCTGAGCTGATGGAGATCGTCTCGTCTGTTGAAGACTCCCAGGATGTTGGTCCTGGGGGACTTCAATCTCCATGAAGGGGCTAATAAGTTCTGGCCCCAAAAAATATCTGGTGCCACCTTCGAAGACCTGCTGTGACGAATTTGCCAAGCATTTCAGGGAGAAAGTCGCTCAGATTCGTCACGAGCTGGACTCTACTATTAATACTGATTCTTCTGGGGAGGGGCCAACGACGCCGTCTTGTCCCCTATTGATGGATGAATTTCAGGTTTTGCGGCCTGATGATGTGGACAAGGTGCTTGGATTGGTACGCCCAACCACCTGTTTACTGGACCCATGCCCATCCTGGCTACTAAAGAGTGCCAAGGATGGGATTGTGCCCTAGATCCTGGAAGTGGTCAACACCTCTTTAAGAGACGGCCGGGTGCTGCACCCCTAAAGGAGGCAGTGGTCCTGCCAGTCCTAAAGAAGGCATCCCTGGATCCAGAGGTGGTCGCCAATTATAGACCGGTGGCCAATATCCCGTTTCTGGGTAAGGTGCTGGAGCAGGTGGTGGCGGGACAACTCCAGGCACTCTTGGATGAAATGGATTATCTGGAACCATTTCAGTCCAGCTTCAGACCCAGTTATGGTACTGAATCTGCCTTGGCCGCCCAGTACGATGACCTGTGCAGGGAGAGGGACAGGGGGAGTGCATCCCTGTTGGTTCTCCTGGACCTCTCAGCGGCTTTCGATACCATCAACCATGGTATCCTCCTGGATAGGCTCGCGGGATTGGGAGTTGGAGGCACTGCTTTGCAGTGGTTCCACTCCTACCTCAACGGCCGATTCCAGAAGGTGGTGCTGGGGGACTATGGCTCTGCGCCATGGCAGCTATGCCATGGAGTTCCGCAGGGTTCCATTTTGTCCCCTTTGCTTTTTAACATCTACATGAAACCGCTGGGAGAGGTCATCAGGAGGTGTGGGCTGCGGAATCATCAGTACGCTGATGATACCCAGCTCTACCTCTTGTTCTCCATCGATCCAGGTGAGGCAGTGGCTGTGCTGAACCGGTGCCTGGCTGAGGTAATGGGCTGGATGAGGGCCAATAAACTGAAGCTCAATCCTGACAAGACGGAGGTCGTGTTGGTGGGTGGGTCGGGCTTTGGAATGGGGGACCTGACCCTTGTCTTAAATGGGGTTGCACTCCCTCTGAAAGACAGGGTCCGAGCCTGGGAGTGCTCCTTGACCCAGAGCTGACTTTGGAAGTTCAAGTGTCAGCAGTGGCGAGAAGCGCTTTCCATCAGCTTCGGCTGATCCATCAGCTGCGTCCCTTCCTGGAGTACGACTGCCTGGTGACAGTGACCCACGCACTGGTGACTTCCCGATTGGATTTCTGTAACGCGCTCTACGTGGGGCTACCCTTGAAGACGGTCCGGATACTTCAATTGGTACAAAATAGAGCTGCCAGGGTGCTGACGGGGACTGGGCGTGGTTCTCATATTACCCATTCTCTGTCAGCATCACTGGCTCCCCATTGAAGTCCGGGCCCAATTCAAGGTGTTGGTTATTACCTATAAAGCCCTTAACGGCTTGGGTCCTGGCTACCTAAAGGAGCATCTGCAACCATATCTGCCCTCCCGCCCCTTACGATCAGCAGCAGATGCCCTTCTCCAGGAGCCCTCCGTTAGGGAAATAAGGAGGGTAAGCACCTGGAGGAGGGCTTTCTCTGCAGTGGCGCCCCACTTATGGAACGTGCTCCCCAGAGAGGTTCGCCTGGCGCCATCGTTATTTGTTTTTCAGCGCCAGGCAAAGACCTTTTTATTTAAAAGTCATTTTAATTGTTAATTTATATTTGTTTATTTATGTTATTTATTGTATTTTTATCTTTACCTTGAGATGGGCCAGTTTTTAATGTTAGTTTTAAATATGTAATTAGGTTGCTGATTTATTTATTGTTGTGAGCCGCCCTGAGGCTTGGTCACAAGGGGGCAGCATACAAATCTGTAAATAAATAAATAAATAAATAAATGGCCCTGACTGCCAATTCTTACCCAGGGATCTAAATATGCATGCCAAGGCATAAGCTGTTTGCTAAATAAAAGAAAAAGGTGGTTGTTCTCTCTGAATTTGTAATACGGCTTTAGCAATATATTTTTAAAATTCCAGAACAAATGGCATTTAAATACTCCTCCACTCCGCTGTAATCTAAAATATAATCAAGAGCAGGTCTTGAAGAGAATATTGCTCTCATAACTGAATGCCTTAACCCATGTGGCAGACGGCTGTGCTGTTCAACACGGGGCCCTGTGTCCCATTCATTCAGATGGGATTGTGCATGAACTTGGATGCCTCTGTAGGAAGCTGGAGACACACCAAGTGCACCTTCATATGAAACAGCCCTTCCCTTCTTGCCCTTAGTCTTTTTGCAATGAAGATCGTTATTGGCACTTGGCAGCTACAAGACAAAAGCCCTCTAGTGAGTTGGAAGATAGGCCTTAGCTCATGGCAAGAGTGTTGAACCCAAACTGGGAACTTCTCTTTTATTAACTCTCTGGGCTCCACCCCAAGAGTGGCTCCCAGTGGTGAAGGGTCAGCTGTTGAGGCCTATTCAAGCCCTTTAATTGTGCCCCCAAAGCCTCATCATGGGGTCAGGGACTGGTAAAGGCAATCGCTCTCCTCCTCCCCTTCCTGGACAGTCCTGTCTCTTCTGAAACACCTCTGCTCTCCTGGTCAGTCTGGGAACCTGTGGGCAGTGACCTTGAGGGCAGTTGAAAGGCCTCTCTGCTTCTAAAACTCCCACCCTGAGTCTTCAAAGCCATCTTTTTCTTCAGAATTTGAGTCATGACCACTCTGGAATGCCCGCCAAAAGTAGCCATCTAGTTCACTCTCCACAGAAACGTCCTTCACAATTTCCAACCTGAGTTCTGGCACTGAGGAGCAGACTCTGAAGCCAGGCCTGCTGAGCGGAGAGGGTAAAGCAGTCCCCTTTTCTCTTAAAAACCAGCTATTTCTGTCCACAGGCAGGTTGCTGAGTCACAGTGGCCCAGAGCTGGCCTCACACACTAGCTTCATGGCCACCTAAGGACACTCTTTCTCTTTTATCTGACCTTCCTGAGGATCAAGTTGTTATAACTATCAGCAGGGAAGACTTGAGCCACTGCAGCAAATGTCACTTGACGATGAATTGGGAAGCAGCAAAGCACACTGCATACTGAATTCTCAGTATGAATATACATTTGTCCACACCATGTTGCATTTAGTGCATCTCTGTATAGCGACTGTGGAAGGAGAAAACAAGAACACTGGCCCTCCCTTAACAACTTGCGTAATCCATTGCCTAGTTTTAAAGCCAGTATCATCATCACCACCATCATCCAATTTCCATACTACCCATTCACCAAACCTCTTTGCATGGTTTACAATCAACACTATAAAATGCAACATGATATAAATAAGATTTCTGTAGCCTGACCAAAAGCCTGCTTTACAAAAAGCAAAAACTGTTGTCAGATCAACTATTCTGGAAAATCCTTCTTTAGGGGAGTCGGAAGAGAACTGAAGTAGGTCAGAAAGACAGACAACTGAAACAGGCTTGAACCTTTGGTCAAAGTTGCTACCCAGTAATAACATTACAATAGGTGCGTTAATGTATGGGAAACAATGTGAGCACTTGTGAATGCTGTGCCATGGCTTAGTAGCAGGAACGTTGACGCAGGAGGATGCCGGGCTGTTCATTCCCAGTCAGCAACCACAGAGGGCAAAAATGAAGCAAAGTCAAGAGCACAGCACAAGTTGCAGGCTTTCCCCCATGCTCATTTTAAAATAATAATTGACTATATACATAGGGGGAAATGCATATAATTACATGTACTAAGCTTTCAGCTGCCAAAGACCAGACAAAACAATCTGGCCCACTGCTGTGCCTTTAATGGCAGTCTCATGTGCCAAAAAAGGCTGGTAGAGTGTTCCATGGCATAAAACTGGCCAATTTGCATACATTATGTAGCCCAACACAACTTCTGAGGATTCCTGTACAGTTGCAGGGTAGGAAGGGATGTTGTACCAGTGCAGCTTAGCCAAACATATAGCACTGGGGGGAAGGGGGGTATTTGCTGCACCTGCGCTTTGTGGCAGTGGTCTGCCTTGCCTTGCCTGCCAGCGTAAGTTGGAGACAGCAGGAGTTCCAGACGCCATCTCCTCACACCGAGGGTGGAAGGAGCCATGCCAGCTGCCCTCCAAGGTTGGAAAGCGGAGGAAAGGGGGTGTTCTGATGGCAAAGAGGGGAGAGGCCAGCATGTGAGTCATTCAGAGCCTCTCCCAGCCTCCCCTGATGAAGTGTCCTTGCTAGGCAACCTAGCCAGATACACCCAAGAGTGAGGATTTGCATTTGTCCCATAGTCCTAAGAACTCAAAGACCAAAGGCAGAGCTCAGGGTAGGCAGTTAATATAGGCTGAATGATTGATGAGATATTAAGTGGTGAATATGCATGTGTGGGCTTGTAGCCCAATCCTGTGTATGTTTACTAAGACCTAAATGAGCTAAAAAAAACAAAGCCCATCTGGCAAAATCTGCAGGGTGAGAGAACAGGGAAGTGAAGATCACCTCTGCTGCTCCTCCTGCCCTGTGTTGGCAATTCAGTAAATATCCTTAATGCAGAACTTGGTTACAAAAGTGGCTTGCCAGCCATGTGACAGAAATATCATAGATCTTTGTGGCAATTATTCTTGAACACCTGTGCATGCTGGAATTCATTCAAAAGTCCCAGCATGATGGAAGGGAAATACTATTGCCTCCATTTTACAGATGGAGAAATAATTTCAGCAATATATTATGGATGAAGGCTTTATGGGTCCTAATGTGTCCAACATCTAAGAGACTTTCTGAATGTTGTTCATTTTCACCAAATAATATAATACATACATAAAGTTATTCAGGACAGTGCATTTCCGCAGAGAAGGTGACAAGTTGCTTGCCAACAGATAGGAAAGCTTTTTTTTCATCAGTCACAGCATTGCAGAGAGCTGTGTCTCCTTAGGTTCAAGTGTGTTTAATACAATAATGCTTCTACTAACACTGACTGAAAGGCTGAGAGATAATTCTGGCTGGGCTGAGGACACTGGCTAATCTAAGGCCCTGGTCTTATTCAGGCGGAGGAGCGGGGTTAACTTCTGTCTTTGCTGTCCCACTTTCACAGGGGGATATTTGACAGATTGCTCTTCCCTCTCATGTATATAAATATAAAATCCCTCCATTCAAAAGGAAAGGAGCATGTACAGGGAAAAGGCTAGACTGAAACTTCTCCATGATATCTGCTTTTCTGGGAACATTGGTGTGAACAATCTCTAAAGGAAAGCATATTATTTGCCTGCTCTACACATTACCCAAAATGATAAAAAAAAAATGGCCTACAGATTAAAGCTGGATTGACTAGCTGAATGTTACTGTCCAGCAGCCACCTGCAAAGACCAGTCAATCACAGTTTCAGTAGGCCTTACCTCTATCTTAAATGGATATCTAGGAGATATTGTCAGAATCCCGGAATCTCAATTTGAGAAGAGGGAATAAAACTTGGGTTCATGGGAAAGACCAAGTGTCCAGACCATCTGAGGCTTTATTGTATTTACCCCAAGGTTCCCGCGGTACTCACGATAATGCCTGCATTACCAGGCAGGCAGAGGTGAACTCTGCTGCAAAGCTTCAACACCATTGCAGGGTACACGGCAATTGATGACAGAATGCAGAGATTACAGTAAGATTCTGAGGTCATCACATACAGAACACATTAAGGAATGTCAGTCAATCACACAGTAACAATGAGATTACAATATTTCTAATTGCCTGCATTGACACTTTAGTTCAGTAGCTTGAACCCATCTCCAGGTCTGCTTAGACATGTAAATTCAAGCTACTGAAACTATGCATGAACTCAGGACTCTTATCTATACTCTAGACATTCTGAGTGACCAGGGCACATGGAGCCTCTGGGCTATCAAAAGATACTTCCTTTATTTATTTATTTACACATTTATATGCTGCCCCCAATTGCAACCAGCCTCGGGGCAGCTTACAATATAATACAATACTTCCTTGTAAACTGAATTCCAACAATGGCTATTTACAATGTATATTTGGACTAAATGGCCTGTCTACTGTAGCCCACAGCTAAAGGTGAGAGAAAGGAGCGGGGGAATGCCATTTTACACAGTGACAGCTTGGTTTTGAGAAGGAAGACAGAATTTGATCCCACAATGCAAAGGCACACAGAAGTAATGCTTTCCAGACAGGATTTATCCAAATTTTCCCAACAATATCCACATGAATTCACTCAGACACCAATTTAGCACTTTGAGAAATGACCCAATTCTTCCCTGATCAATTCAGTCACCTGCATTGACTCAGACACTAAATCCAAATCAAGATTTGGAAATCTAAGACTTCATGCTTCCCATTGACTATCACGGGACCACAAAAAATGGCCATAAAGTTTTGGTCAGTTGGTCAGAAGTAGATAGAATTTTCAGGCATCTTAGCCTTTAGGAGGGGATTGTGCATGCCAAAAGTCAGTCAAAAAGATGCAGGGGGTGGTTATAGGCAATCTTGTGCTAAGGTAAAGGTAAAGGTTTCCCCTTGACATTAAGTCCAGTCATGCCTGACTCTAGGGGGCGGTGCTCATCTCCGTTTCCTAGCCGAGGGAGCCAGCGTTTGTCTGCAGACGGTCTCCGTGGTCATGTGGCCGGCATGACTAGACACCGAAGTGCACGGAACGCTGTTACCTGCCCACCGAAGTGGTACCTTTTCATCTACTTGCATTTGCATGCTTTCGAACTGCAAGGTTGGCAGGAGCTGGGACAGTGCACAGGAGCTCACCCCGTGTGCAGATTCGAACCGGCGACCTTTCGATCCACCAGCCCAGCAGCACAGCGGTTTAAACCACTGCGCCACCTGCAGTCCCGATCTTGTGTTATACACCTTTATATTGTGACTTTTCTAAGGGAACTAACAGTAACTTTATTTCTGGGAATAACTGGATGAAACTTGCAGGGATAGTTGCCTCTTCTGAAAAAATTGAGCAAGTCAAGTTTCAGATTAAGAGACAAATGGAGATTTGTGAAAAAGCAGGCTTTAAAATTTGGTATATCCAAAAAAGGATTTACTTACACCCCCTAATCTTTGGAATAGCAGTAAGTAAGAGTATTGCAAAGTTTCAGAAGGATAAGTGTAGCAACTTATGAAGAAAAGGAGTTTTCAGTTCGGATAGATGAGCTATTTACTTCCTATTCCCTCCCATGGTGTAGGGCAGGGGTCCTCAAACTTTTTAAACAGGGGGCCAGTTCACTGTCCCTCAGACTGTTGTGGGGCTGGACTATAGTTTGAAAAAATATGAATGAATTCCTATGCACACTGCATATTAAAATTAATTAAAATTTAAAAATAATTACAAATTAATTATTTTTTGAAAAAATAAAAATTATCATTTTTTAAACAATGTTTGCTCCACTCGCTTGGGCTGCAGCAGAAGCCCAAGATGAGATGGAGAAGAGCATACCCATATTCAAGGGACATAGCTACAATGTACGCAATCGTGCTGTGGGTGGGGGGACGGGCACGATTGCAGGCGCGCTCGGGGGAGGACACTGGTGCAATCGCAGGCATGCTCATGCAGGGAAGGTGGCCGTGATTGTAGCTACCTTCCCCCCCCCAGCACTGGTGCAATCACGAGCATGCACATGCAGGGAAGGCGGGCACGATCGCAGCCATCTCCCCACTGAGTACACCTGCTCAGAGGCTTTGGACTCGCTCGGAGATTGTTTTCTCTGAGCGAGTCCAAAAGCTGTGAGGCAGGCCAGATAAATCAGCATGGCAGGCTGGATTCAGCCCACAGGCCTTAGTTTGAGGACCTATGCTGTAGGGTGTTGTGTTTTGTTTTGGCAAGGCAGGAGTGTGGCTTGCCAAAACTGGCTTGCAGTGTAGAGATATCTCCAGGCTAGAAACTAGCCAAGTTTCAGAAGGATTGGTGTGGGGGCTATGATGACTGAAAAATATTTTAAGCCTTTTCTCTCCCTCTCCAGTGAAGCCTCTAGCAGTGTTGGAAAAAAGGCCGTCACACAGTGACCCATTGTTGCCCTCCCACAAAGCCTCTGGTAAAATGTGCTCTTAGAAGCTCTACCACTCAACCATTCACCAGTCTTTAGAGAAATTATAAAAAGCATAGGTGCTATTTTTGGAGGGGTAGTGCCTGCTTCTGCAAAGCTGAATTGCAATCTTGAATTGCAAAGCTGAATTGCAAATCTTGGTTGACTGTGTCAACCAAGATCTGACACAGGCTTGGTTCAGTTCCGGTTTCACTGGAGGGAACATTCAACAAGCACCAGACATTGGGCCTAAACAGAATGATTCTGCTTGAACTTTGTCTGAATCTGAGACACATCCTAATATCAAGTGTTATTTAGTCACTGAGTAAATATTACTGCTTTAAATGTGCAATGCTATAGAAGTTTATCCA
Organism: Varanus salvator macromaculatus; assembly: GCA_023646645.1. Classification (NCBI taxonomy): domain Eukaryota; kingdom Metazoa; phylum Chordata; class Lepidosauria; order Squamata; family Varanidae; genus Varanus; species Varanus salvator. The sequence goes on along the minus strand of JAIXND010000779.1, from coordinate 138,678 downwards.
GAAGTAGGTTGCACTTTAAGGGGCAATACACACTAGCAGGGCTTTTTTGGTCATAGAATGCACTGGAACGGCGTTCCAGCACCTTTTTTGATGGATTTTTCCAACAGATTTTTCCAAGTGATTTTGAATTGCCCTGTCGGGCGTAACAGGTCGGTGGCAAAACTCATTAAAATAGTGCATGCAGACTGCTTGTGTGTCCGCGCTGATTGTGAGGGCACTGCTCGGCTTGGAATGCTGCTCGGCTTGGGATCAGTCTTGTGGTCACGCGCTGAGTGCTTACTGCGGGCGGCGACCATTATGTTTATGTGTGTGTAGAGTGACTGGCTCTGTGGAAAAGGTAAATAATTTATTTTTTAAAAAGTTGGTGAATTGAAAATCTTTTTTTAATTTTTAGTGTAAAAGTGTGACCCCAAATTTAAAAATGAAAAAAATTACTAATTACTTCTCAACCACCGGTCCTGCTAATAAAAGATTACCCTAAAAAAACCCTAAATAAAAGATTAACAAGATGTGAGTTCTGGCACTTTTTTTTTTTTTTTTTACAAAAAAAGCACTGCACACTAGTCATTTTTCTATTTCTGCCAGATCGCTTCAGATCAGTTACACTAAAACCTTTGTATATGTTGCATTTTTCCCTGGTATATATTATCAGTGAATGCTCAACTTGGAATTCCGTTCTGGGGCCAGGAGGAGCGGCTTCAGTGGGTGGGCTGAGGGGAAAGAAATGTCCTCTCAGGACTTCACCAAAACCGCAGCAACTTAGAGATCCTTCCCTTGCCATCCTGCCTCGCCGCTCTCCCGCATCCTCCCATGCCCACTCTCTCTCTCTCTCTCTCTCTCTCTCTCTCTCTCTCTCTCGCATTGCCACATTGCCTCTCCCCCCACACTTTACTTTCAAAAAATAGAGTTTGCAATGTCTTTTCAAGCCTTTTTTTTGCCTCCTTTGTCTCTTGAGAAGCAGTAAATCACATTATCTTCAAAGTCTTACAAGCAAATTATATTAACTCCTGGGAAAGTCAGCCTGGGAGAGGGGCTGCACTTGCTTCCTTTGGGGTGTATGGGAAGGGGCTGTTGCTCCTGCCGGCTTCACCCATGGGAGGACGGCTTCAGCACAGCCTCCCCCCCCCCCCGCTCCTTCCCCATGATTTTTTGGGAAGGGGGCAAAAGGAGCTCTCTCTTTTAAACGTCTCTACTCCTTCCCTCTTTTGCTCTTGGCCCTGGTTAATGGAGGGCGACAGCAACAACTTTTCCCAGGCACATTGCCTTTCCACCTCCTCCCAAGTCTCCTGCAATTGCCTTTGTGTGTGACAAGATCACACTCCCACCACTGCACCGTGGTCATGAGCGCGGGCCCCACTTGCGCCGAATGGTTTTGCGCACACACCGAAGCCGCGCTCTCGTAAACAAAAAGGCTCTGGAGTCGATCGCCCCCTAGTGGGCCTTCCTCCAAGGGCGATAGGCACGATAGCATTGCAGCAACAGGTCTATTGTAGCAGCGGTGGCCAGCTATGGGTTTTCGCCATCCTGCCATCTTCTCCAAGCTTAAAAACAAACGGAACCGTTTTTAAAACAAAACTTGTTTCCAAAGCTGAGCGTGCACGTTGCGAGCAGGAGATGCTGTCTGGATGTTCTCACAGCTTGGGCCAGTTCGCCCATCATGATAAGCTACACGGAAAACAAGCCAGGTAGACCGGTTGTTCACTCGGTGGCCCACGTTAATCCTGACCTACAATCAATGCTCTACGGCTCGCCGTGATCTCTTTCCTTCCTAGCCCCGCACCCGCTCCCCCCACCTTGCCGTCAGCTGAGCCCCAGAGGGCTGTTGCGAGGCGGCTTAGCCTGACATCCCAGCCTGGAGGGCGCCCTTGTTGCCTCTGAGGCAGCACCGCCCGCAAGAAGAGCGGTTGGGACGTTTTCTGTCCGGTCGCCAGACGAATGCTCTGGACAAGCGATTGCACGATAGGTCAAGAGCGCTTGCGGCATTTCTTTTATCAGGCAAGGCCTCAGAAAAGGCCCTGGGGAGGGAGAGATCGCCGCGCAAGCGCGCCTGCCGCAGGCCGCTGTGCTCCGCCGGAGGCGCCCCGCAGCGACTCGGAGCAGCCCCGCTCTCGTCCACGAAGGCAGAGAGGCAGCCCGCCCCGCGCCGCGCTCCTTGCGGCTCGGGGAAGCGGCGAAGGCCGACGCAAGCGCCCCCTCCCGGGGGCCCCTGCTGCATTCTTCAGCGGCCTAACTGAGCTGCTGAAGTGCGGCCCCTGCGGGCGCCTGGCCCCCGGGCTCCCTGCTCGCCGGGGCGAGGGATTCCTTACCCCGCCCCGCGCTTGTCAGTGAACGGGCCTGTCAGCCTGCCTGGTCGTGGTTAAAAGGAATGCGTGCCCATGCATGCATGTCCTTGTGATTTACAGGGGGAGGGGGGCAGGAGGAACGATGCAGCCTCCCTGCATCTTTGGATTAGCTCTTCTCGGTCCAGCCTGGATGCCACTTCCATCTTGGCCAGGCTACAGGACCCAGCGTTAGTTGGGCCCAAAGACCTGGAAAGGGCTGCTGTGGGGAAGCAAATGGCAGGAGCAGAAGCAGCCTTACCATTTGCGCTGACCTGTCTTAGCTTGCAGCCCTCCTCTTCGCATGTGATGGGTGCCCCTTCTGTGGAAGTCAGCTGGACTGGCAGATGAACCTGTCTGCGGCACTGATGGGGCAGCATCCTCCCAGGTACAGTCAGTGGGCTCACCTAGAGAGTACAGAGGCAGGCTATGTAGCACATGAGCCTTGCCCCCAGGACCTCGCTGCCTCCTCCCTCACTGCCCCCCCCAGCAGATCTAGGGTGGTGGTACCAAAGTGTTATCCTGCTGACATGATGCAAAAGCTGCAAGCTTGTGCTAGTATTATTTATTTAAAACATTGTTATGCCACCCCCATCACAACGAAGCCTCGGGGTAGCTCACAACAAATTCCACCAATTTACGTCCAAATAAACATGGATAGGATTGGACTGCCTCTTTACATCTAGTTTGTGCTTCAACTGCCCTGATTTAGGAACTGCATCCAGAAAGTACCCAACCTGAAACTAAGAGATGAACACTAGGTCAGATATCCTTAAAGCCCAAGGAATCGATAGGTATACACATGCATAACTCAGTGTTTCATTGACCATAACTTCTATATATTCAGTTATGATTTTTCCATTGCCCAATCCAAATCTTTTAGTCACATTAATTATCTCTGGTTAGTGCCATTAGCACCAAGGTTATACTCTTAGCTGAAACAAGCAAGAGAATTTGCAGGATCAAGGTCAACACCAACCAGCAGACACATACATTAGATATTTGGATGGCTGCCTTAGGACAGGTAGGTGTGTGTGTGTGCGCGCGCATTCATGCGCGGGGGGGCAGTATTTAACCCTCACATGCAGAAGCCAGTGGACAGCCCAGTGGATAACTCAGCATTGTTTCATAGACAGAGCCTGGATATTCAACATGCCCAAACAATCAACAGCAGGCCCAGCAAAATTCACAGTCGTGGACATGCATGAATCTGGCTCAGGGAGGAGGCTCAGTCACAAGTGTCCCAAAGGATACAGCATATGGATTACATAACACAAGGTGCAGAATACTTTTGTATTTTTCACGGGGATTATTTAATAGCAAATTTTCATAGCAAATTTGTGAATGTTCTGCTTACCCAGTGCAAACTTTCCCTCCCCTTCCCACATTACTTGACCTTTCCCCCCACGCTGGCTCTCTTTCCGTTGGCATCCCTCCTGGCTGTGGGGAGGCAGGGCTGACCCTCCCATTACCCGTGTCTAAAATGAGGTAATCACTTCAGGAGGAAGGTGCTGGAGAGGGCTGTGGGTGCTGTGAAAGGCCACGCGTGCACCTGAATTTCGTTCTGGTGCTTTGACTTCCAAAGAATTTAAACATCTTAATGTGTTTCCCTTCACAACATCCTGTGTGGAACATCGCATTTATTCCTATTCCACAGGTTTGGTGCTAAGCTTATCCAGAGCATAACGCCAAGCCAGCTGACCCAAATCCAGTGGTCTGTCTGCTAAGCTGTAATGTTAGAAGTGAGTAAACCCCAAAGGTGCCACAGACACTGTCCTTTCACTCAGTGGAGCCCGCCACATAATCTCTGATTATCTGAGTCCAGTCTAATTAATATCTACAATGCAGTTATTCTGCAAACTTAGCTAAATAAATAGAAATAGAAGATAACTAAAATCAATAGGATCGTCCAAAGAAAAAAATATTATATGCTACTTGATGGTGTCTGTACTTACCCAATGAGAACAACGGGACCCACAGGAGGCATAAGGCCAAGGTTAAAGCACTTTTAGCGCAAGATTCTACGATACCCAAAGAACCAATTTTCCATTGTATTGTGTGTCTTCTGGTATTTTATTGGCACGAGCAGAATGTGAGAGCAGTAGGGTTGCATTGGGACCAATTTCAATTGCAGATGTATCACTCCTGCTTTTCAATTTTCCCTAACTTTCACTAGACTCAAGGTTACTGTCTTGGATTATTAAAAGTCCCATAGATTCCAGATAATGTTATCTCTAGACAAGTCACAGACTGGCATCTATTCTTTGCCCCTTTGCAAATGTTTAAACCTGTAAAGCACTTTTAAAAGTGAAGCACATTTTGCCCTCTGAAGCCCCCCAACATATCATAAAGTGTTGCTCTGCTCAAACAGACTGGGGTTAATAAACCCTGGTTGCTTCCCAACTAGGCATCACTTGTAGTAGGCTTTAATAAACTCACCACCCCTTCCATTGTTGTCTAGACCCAGACAAGAAAATAAGCCATGGTCAGGTTAAAAACCAGACAGCTCCTTGACAGGAGTGGCAAAAAACCTGCCACACCAGCTAAGGGCATGTGGGCAACTGCCTCTGCCAGGCACTCTGAAGTGCTAGAGCAGCACTTTGGAGCAATAGGAAAAGACTTGCCCCTCCCTGCTAGCAGCAAGGGGCAGGTCAAAAACCCCTTGCAGAAACCCCCATGCAGGGAGGCATGAACACCCTGTGGGTGGAGTGGGGGGAATTTCCGGAAGGATGGCATCTAGGAAAGCTGGACTGTTCCCTTCTCTTATGCTGCAGCACCCCTCAGAAGTATTCTTCCCCTTTATGGCAATTAAGTTAAGAGAAAACACATTTCCCAGTTTGGGATGATCTGAGTCAGGCTACAACTGAATTGAAGAATTTGTTTTACTTGAGATGATTTGGAGGAGAAAATAACTGGCTGGCTTTGTTGGCTGCAATATTTAAAGAAATCCTAGCAATTATTTCTAAATGTGCACACACAGATGCAAGTTAGCATATGCAGATTTCAATGCAGATTTGTGCCTTAGGGGCCTGGCCCTGAATCTTGGAAACACCTGGCAAGGCATCTGTTTGTGGCAGCAGCAACAGTGTGCCTTTTTGAAAGTTTAAACAGTGGGGCCAAGCACCTATGGCGTGGTACCGAAGAGCTGTGGTGGCAGAGATGTACAGTGGCAAGGCAGCAGTGACAGGGGCACAAATGATGTGATGGGACACGTGCCGGCCACCGGAAGCATGTTGCCTCCCCATCCCGGAAGCATTGGTCACATAGGAGTAATTTCTGGTTGGATGCGCCAATTAAAAGAAACCAGGAAAGGGCCAAATGTCTGCCAAGGCTTATCCTCAAATCAAATTTCAGGACATCAGGTAGTCCCACATACCTTCATGTCTGCCCTCAAGACCTGCACGGAATGTGCCGGCTGTTCCTAGGAGCACTCACATTCTCATTCCTGCTGGGAGTGTGCCGCTGTCTTGGCCTCCGCCGCTCAGGCACCCTCACGCATGGCCTTCTGCAGGACGTTGGCTTTCCTAAGCAAAAGCAAACGTTGCAGCCATCCAAGGGGCAGTCATGGTAGATTTGTGACCGACAGAGACATTTGCTTGCCAGTCAGCAGCCTTTCCCTAGGCATCCATTGTTATGCAGCAGCTTTAACAAGGGTAGATTATTCCGTTTCATTAGTTGATACATTTCCTGTCATGTTCCAGGATTGATGGGAATTGGTGTATGCAGCAAATTCATTCTTTTGACTTTTCTTTTGTCACTTCATCACAGATTCATTTAAGCAGATTTCACCATGGAGCTGATTCCCTTTGGTATAGCTGCATGTCACATTTCTCAAGATGGAATGAAAACAAGCCCAGAAATATAATGCATTAGCAGAGATTTTCCATCTTAGTATGGCATAGGTGCATCAAAAAGAGGAAATTACTTTCTTTCTCAAGCCAATGCATATTGTGGGATCAATGGTCAGCCATTTGGGGGCCTTGCTTTAGAGAAACCTGGAGTTATCGCAGCCCTTCCGTTATCATTAAAAGCTATTATCAGCTCTGTACTGAACACACACACTCTTGGGAGTTGTGCCCAGCAAAGGAAAAGAAATTGAACATTTTAGAAAACAAGAAGGTAGTAAAGTGTTCTTTCGTATGGCTGCAGGGCCAAGGGAACTAACATAATGGCATGAAAGTAAATGAGGTCCCTACTTCAAAAAAGATGAGATTTTAAGGTAAGATCTCGCTCCTGTTGGAGTCAATAAGAAAACTCAGCAGGGGTCAGCACAGGACATGCAAGTGCAGCATTGCCAAGCTGAAGATGAGCGTTTGTAGGTTGTGCTCAAATCCCTTTCTAAACTCTGTAACAAAAGTAATGACAATGGGAGAGGCAGGGCTGCAGCTCCATGGCAGAGCGGCTGCTGCTCATGTGTAGCCCCCTGGTCCATCCCCCACCATCCCCGTAGGGCTAAGAAAGATGCCTGCCTGGGAGGCAGACCAGTAGCCTCCCTCCATTGCAGGCAGCTCCTGAGTGGCAGACGCATCTGGCACCCACCCACCCCTTGGCTAACTTGTTGGCATCAGGAAGCTCCATCCAAAGAGCAGCCATCATGTCCTTAGTTGTTTCCCAGACTGCAGGGACATAAATGCTGTATGTCATCAAACAACCCTTAACAGGCCACTAAGAGCCAAAGCTGCCCAACTTCACCCAGGTCTTTCTTTACTGGAAGATATGAGATGCTGCGCAGATAAAATCCTCCAGAATGATCAGGAACCTGCCAGTAGCATCTGGTTGACTAGCAAATGAAAAGTACTGGAGGTACCAAGAGGAAGAGGGAGGGTAACGTGATGTGGGAAGTGTGCTGGCTGGCTACTTTAACAGGCACATTTGGTAAGAAGCTGGGAAGGAAGGGGAGGCTGTAATCAGTGCAATAAGTATAATGAAAGCTGTAACTTGTTTCTGGACTTCTGAACTGCCCTGCTCCCCAAGCCTCATCTATGGCTCGACACCCACCTGCCTTTCTGGACAGGCTACAAGAATAGTAGTAGTTAAGGTGTAGTGGTTAAGTGTGCCAGACGGGGGCTCCAAAAATCTGGGTTCTAGTTTCGCACTCAGCCATGAAGCTCACTTTAGGCCAGTCACAGATTCTCAGCCTAACCTACTTCACTGGGTGGTTGTGAGGATAAGATTGAGAGGAAGAGAATTATGTAATCCATATGTAATTATGTAAGTTCTTTTATGAGTTCCTTGAAAGGAAAAAGCTGGGATACAAATGTAATTAACTAAACAAACAAATGGCAGTAAGTGCAATGCCATAAATAGAAAAAATGTTTGGTCCTTTCTAAACCCAATCTATTATCTTGTCTCTTCAGTGCTGGTGTCTCGAAGCATTACATGATTGAATGAAAACATTCCTTTGATGGCATTAGTGTGCATCTTTTTGAAAATGTAAGAATTATGGAAAGGGTATTATGCTTTTAAGAATTTGTGGTGCAGAGGTGTAGCACAATCAATGATGTGGTTGTTGTTGTTGTTGTTGAAAACCTTATAGCAAGGAAACAGGCAGCTTGCAAGACTGCACAGAGAGGCAAATAGGCTGCAGCTGAGACGCGCCACAGCTGGCAGGGTGGGAAAGGCCTGTGCTCAGCATCTTGGAAAGCTGCTCGCATTCAGGAAGGACAAAAACAAGCTAGATGAATGCTCTCTCTGTGTGAACGAAAAACTGTGGAGCTCTTCTCTAGAGGCAGAAGAGAGGCTGAATCTGCCTGGAGGAGATTCATTTGTTGAACTGTGTCCTCCTTGTGGCCCTGTGCTTCACTCAAGGCTTCACTGCTGCCTAGAAGTCAGTCTGTCTGGAAGACCTCTGGGATCTGGTGTAGCACAGGCCTTTTGGCCAGTCTTCTTTAGAGAAGATTTTACCTTGGCTGGATTCAGCACCAAGGCAGATTTTAGCCTGCATTCCCATGGCATGTTCCCACCTCATTGGTTTCATCGGCACCTTTGTCAAACCTTCTGTTTTGTGCACTGATACCACAATATGGGTTTGCTTTGTTTGGCCAGCTTGCCCAAGAACCAGGAAAGAAAGGTTTTCTTTCATTCCCCAGAATCAGATGATTGGCCCCTTTGTTCTGTTTCATCCTGAGTCCCATCTCAGCCAGGGAGACCTCCATGCTCTTGGTTCTGAAGGCTGAAACCAGCCTTGCCTTTGGGGACTGGGCACTGGAGTTTGTTTGGGCTGGGTACCCAGCCTGCTTTATTTTGCCACTTCTCTGACCTTCATGAAAAGCCAAGGACCAGCCCAATGAATGCACAGCCACTGCGATGACTAGGCTGGACTGAGTGGGACGCCTCAGATGCCAGGCAGCAGGAGGAAGCCGTGGTGGGGGCGGGGAGTGCTGGAGACCAAACATGGCCTGCCCCATGTCCCCCACGCTGGCCTGCTGCCCTCAGCTGGGGTGGAGAGCATTACCCTGGCACCATCAGTGCCGAGGTAAGGTTAAACCATCAGTTCAGTCTGCGTCTCTGCAAGCTGGTCCTTTGCCTCAGGCAACAAAATGTCCAGGACCAGCCCTGGTGAAGAATGGCAAAGAACACCACAAATGGCTGATGGCAACATGTTAGCAGAGCGTGGGGTGGGCAGAAGGACAGGTTGCTTACCTGTAACCATTGTTCTTCGAGTGGCCATCTGTGCAGTCACACACATGGGTTCTGCGCCTGCGCAGTGCCTTAGGCCGGAAGATTAACAGCTAACGGATTTTGGCGGTAACACTCCTCTCCCCCCTCCCCCCTGCTTAGTATAAAAGGGAGTGGAGTGTCCGCCATTTTCCAGTCTAAAGACGACCGGACGTTCGCTTCCTAAAATATATATATATATATCCCTTTTGCTTATCTGAGGAAAAAGAATGCGGAAGGCCAAAAAAGGGCCTGACCACCCATGACACCGCGTGGGGTCGGTGGGTGGGTTGTGTGACTGCACAGATGGCCACTCGAAGAACAATGGTTACAGGTAAGCAACCTGTCCTTCTTCTTCGTGGCCTCTGTGCATCACACACATGGGTAGATTGACCAGCTTACCAAAGTAGGAGGAGGGAGGTGTCATCACTGGAGAACAGACGATAAGACGGCTCTGCCAAAGGAACAGTCTCGTCTGGCCCGGACATCCAGTCTATAGTGCCTGGCAAAAGTGCACGGTGTGGCCCAGGTGGCAGCTCTACAAATGTCCTGAATTGGAACCCCCGACGCAAAAGCTGAGGAAGTAGCAACAGCTCTAGTGGAATGGCCTCTCGGATTCGAGGGCAAATCTAATTTGGAAAGTTGATAAGACAGTTGGATCGTGTTAACAATCCACTTGGATAAACGTTGTGGGGTGACCGGATAGCCACGATCATGTTCTGAATACTTCACAAAAAGTCTATTAGAATGTCGGGTCGACTCCGTTCTGGAACGATAGAAGGCGAGGCAGCGTTGGGCATCGAGCATATGGAGGGACCGTTCTATCGGATTCGACGGAGTCGGAAAAAAGGATGGGAGGACAATCTCCTGGTCCATATGGAAAGAGGTAGCCACCTTTGGAAGGAAAGACGGGTCAAGCCGCAAAACGACCTTCTCTTTATGAAAGTTGAGGAAGGGCGGGTCCACTCGTAAAGCACAAAGTTCTGACGCTCTGCGGGCTGAAGTGACAGCGACAAGGAATGCAGTTTTCCATGCAACAAGGCGGAGGTCCACTGTCACCATGGGTTCGAAAGGCGGTCGAGTAAGTGCCTGCAAGACCACCAAAAGGCTCCATGTTGGCATGAAAGGTTTAACCGTAGGATGAAGATTAGAGAGTCCCTTTAAAAACTTTTTAACTAGAGGCTGAGAAAAAACGGAAAGTCCTTGTATTGATCCACGGTAGGAAGAAATCGCCGCCGTATAAACTTTAATGGAGGAAAGTTTAAGTCCAGAGCGGTGCAATTCGAGTAAGAACTGAAGGATCTGCTCGATCGAAGCCGAGGATGGAGCGAAGGATCGTGCTTCAGCAAAACTGGAGAATCTACGCCATTTAGCAGCATATGATTTCCTGGTGGAGGGCCGTAGAGCAGAATCGATAATATACTGGAGATCCGGGTTCATTGGCTGTGAGGCAGAGACTATGGGAGCGGGCTCGGACGAATTCGATAGATGGACCGATGCCGGCGGTTCGGACTCTGTTATTGAATCCGCCAGGCAGTAAGTTTCATCGATTGTATATCTGGGTGTCGGACTGTACCTCCCTCCTGAGTGATGAGGGAGGGGAGAAGGGGAAGTTGGAGAAACTCCCCCTGAGACACTCGTATGAGTGTGGGAAACCAAGGTTGGCGAGGCCACCAAGGGGTAATTAACAGTCCCGTGGCCCCTTCGTGTATAATCTTTGCCAGTACCCTCATAATCAGGGGAATCGGTGGGAACGCATAGAAGTTCATGCCCGTCCACGGAATCATGAAGGCATCCCCGGAAGATCCCTGCCCCATGCCTGCCCTGGAGCAATAAGTGGCGCATACCCTGTTTGAATGGGTGGCGAAAAGACCCCAGCGGTGGAAAAGTCTGTCTCGAATCTGAGTGTCCAACTCCCATTCGTGTGAATGAGACATCTGTCTGTTTAAGAGGTCTGCTTCCACATTGTCCGTTCCTGCTAAGTGGACCGCTACTAGCGTAATATCTCGAGGGATGCACCATTCCCAGATCCGAATGGCCAACCGAGCTAGCTTGATGGATCTGGTGCCTCCCTGCTTGTTGAGATAAAATACCGTCGCCACATTGTCCGTGGTAATCTGGACAACTTGGTGTAAAATAATGTCCTTGAACGTCTGGAGGGCCTTGAAGACAGCCAGCAACTCGAGGAAATTGATGTGGTTCCTGGATTCGCTCTGGTTCCAAAGTCCTTGGGTGCGTATTGTAGAGCATACTGCTCCCCATCCCGAAAGAGATGCGTCGGTACCGATGGTCATTGTAGGGTACCGAGGTCAAAACGGGACACCGGTATTGAGGTGGTCCGGATTTATCCACCACAGCAGGGATTGCAGTACGGATCCCGGAAGTTCGATCCTCATAGTAGGCGGGTCCCTTTGGGGGCGAAACGCTCTGTTGAAAAAAAGTTGTAGAGGGCGCATCCGGAGCTTGGCGTGAGGAACTACAGCTATGGCGGCCGCCATGTGTCCCAGGAGGGTTTGGATAGTCCGTGCTGGGACGCTGGTCTTTCGTCGAATCCGATCGATATGACGAAATATGGTCCGTTGTCTGGTGGCGGGCAGGAAGGCTCTTTCTTTTATGGAGTCGAGGCGTGCACCGATGAAGTCGATCGTCTGTGCGGGAACAAGAGAAGATTTCCGTTGATTAATACAAAGTCCAAGGTCCTGCAGCAGAGTACATGAGGTACGAATGTCCTCCAAATGTCCCTCTTTTGACTCGGAAACCAACAGCCAATCGTCGAGGTATGGGTAAACTTGGATACCCCGCAGGCGAAGGTGCGCGCAGACGGGGGCCATGCATTTTGTAAAGACCCTCGGTGCTGTTGCTAGTCCAAACGGTAGCACATTGAATTCGTATATCTCTGGTGCTACTGCAAATCTAAGGAAACGCCTATGTCGTGGGTGAATTGAAATATGAAAATAGGCGTCCTTCAAATCGAGCGACGCGAACCAGTCTCCTCTCCGGAGCAACGGGAGAATACTTTGAAGTGTGGTCATCCGAAATTTTCTTGGTGTTATGAACTTGTTTAAAGCTCTCAAGTCCAAAATTGGTCGGAGACCTCCGTCCCTCTTAGGGACAGTAAAGTATTTGGAATAGAATCCGTGGAGCCCTTCCGAAGGTGATAAACAACGAATCGCTCCCTTTTGAAGGAGTTGATGGATCTCATCGATCAACACCGGTGATCCCGTTGTGAACCGGACAGGGCTCGGTGATGGAACAACGTCGAATTCGATTCCATATCCATGCTCTATGATGGCTAACACCCATTTGTCAGATGTAATGGTCTCCCAAACGGGGAACCGACCTTTCAATCGGTCCCCGAATGAGAGGGGAAAGGGTGTAGGTGGGAGTAGGAGAGAGGTCCGCTCGTCCCATCAGCGTTGCCAACGATCTGCATCGAAGCGCCGGCGTCCCTGTTGGAAACGTTGGGACGTTTGTTGTCGACGGCGCTGCTGGCGTTGGATTGGCTGTTGCTGCCGAGGTTGGTATTGTCGGTATGGAGGACGAGACCATGACCACTTACGTCGTGGTTGAGATGGGAGCTCCATTCGATGGGCCGTAATCCGGGATTCATGGAGCTTCTTGAGCTTGCTGTCGGTTCTGGAGTGGAAGAGGCCGGACCCGTCGAACGGCATCTCTTCAATTCTCCTCTTGGTCTCGTCCGGGAAGTTACAATTCCTCAGCCACGCATGCCTCCGGAGGGAGATGGCACCCAGGAGCGAGCGGGAGTCGGTATCGACATGGTGGCGGGCAGTGGAAAGTTGCTGCACCGCCACCTGCATGGCCTCTTTAATGAATGTGCGCGCCAGATCACCTTGGTGGTTGGGAAAAGTGGCTATGATACCATCAAGTCTCTGCATCAAAAAATATTGGTATCTCGCCAGGGTTGCTTCATAGTTGGAAATGCGCAACCCGAGGCCGGCTGCCGTATACACCCTGCGCGCAAGCGAATCCACCTTCCTGCCTTCCTTGTCTCGGGGCGATGTATGGCCGCGAGCTTCCCTCCCCTGGGAGGATTCCACAACCATCGAATTCGGTCTGGGGTGTCGGAGCAAGAATGGGATATCTCCTTCACGAACCCTGTACATTGACTCGTATTTACGAGAAGTAGGTTGTGGTTGTGCTGGAAAGTCCCAGGGTTGGGTCATCGCCTGCTTCAGGGTTGTAATAAGCGGTAGCGCAATGAAGGTGGATTGTTCGCCTCTGACCACATCGTATATTCGGTCGGTACTAGGACCAGGTTGTTGGTGGGCCTCGATTTCGAGAGACTTCACCAACCTGGCCATCAGTTCCCCGAAGGAAACATGCGGTTCATCGGGTGACGCCGGCCCTTGGGAGGTGACTGCTGCATCCGGGGAGGTCGAATCGGCTTCGGAATCATCTGAATCCATCCAATAAGGTGGTATACTGGAGGACGAATCCTCTGGTGATTCCGACCTGTCTTGTCCGGTTGGAGCCCGCGGGGCATCTATAGGAGTAGAATGAAGATGGCCCCCGGCTGTCGGTGGAGAAAGATGGCTCCTCGGGTAATATGCCATGGATTGGCTTTCCCTGTGTCGAGGAGCAGAGGAGTATCGGACATGGTACCAATCGTCCGATCTCGGTTCCGATGATTGGCTCCTACGGCTTCTTGGAGAAGGGGCCATCTCCGCATGCGGCGCGGGTGGCATTGGTGTCGGGGATCGAACCCTCTGGGGGAATCCCTTATCTCCCCATCCGAAATCGAGCCACGCTGGGGATCCTGAGGAGGTTCGGGAGCCGCCCAGCGCGGTGAGCCTGGTGGAGTGACCCTCATGGCTGCCTGAATGGTCGGTACCGAGGGGGTCGGTACCGTAACTGGGGTCGGTACCGAGGATGCCGCCGAACCCGAGTGGCGATGTTTTCCGTGCTCGGGGTTCTTTGATTTTTTCTCCACTCTTCCAGTTTTATCTTTCCTTGCCTTCTTGTGCAGCGGTTCTTTGCCAGAATCGCTGTGTTTACGTTTTTCCTTATGCTTTTTTGGCATAGGATTTGGCTGGTCGGCCATGTTTGAAGCCGCTGCGCTGGAGGGGCGCGAAGGCGGGGCGGCAGAGGAAGAGGCGGTACGCTGCGGAGGATCAGCGCTAGTTGAACGGCCTTCGGGAGGAGCCAAAGGTATGGGCTTTGCCACTAGCCGATCGGATTGGAGAAGGGCCTGATCCCACAGTAGCTTGCGGAGGCGGTTCTCCCTGTTCTTTCGCGCTTGCTTGGAGAAGGCCAAGCAATGGCGGCACTTATCGGTTCTGTGCCCCTCCCCCAGACACAGAAGGCACAGATCATGTGGGTCTGCAGTGGGCATTTTAGAGCCACACTGCCCGCATTTTCGGAATGCCGCCCGCTGCGCCATCGTAGAAATAAGAAGAAAAGAAGATAGTGAAGCGGGAAAGTAATATTTTTGGTTTTTTTTTTGTTTGTTTGTTTGTTTTTTTTAGAAACTAGAGAAAAGTGATAATAACGAGAAAGAACAATACGTGAATAAACAGCGTGAGGGGAAAAACCAGGGAAATAGAACTTGGAAAGGAACGAGAATTATACAATGAACAAGGTAAGTAGAATCTGAGCGAGAGCGAAGCGGCACGAGGCACAGCGAACGGCGGTCACGAAGACTGGAAAATGGCGGACACTCCACTCCCTTTTATACTAAGCAGGGGGGAGGGGGGAGAGGAGTGTTACCGCCAAAATCCGTTAGCTGTTAATCTTCCGGCCTAAGGCACTGCGCAGGCGCAGAACCCATGTTTGTGATGCACAGAGGCCACGAAGAAGAAGGAACTGTTGTAACACTTACTTTCTGAGAAAAGGAGGCCAAGAGCAACCTATTCCACAGTAGAACAGATGACGCACTGGAGCCATTGCCCACCAAGGGGATCCAGGCTCTAGTTCCCACTCAGGCATGAAGCTCCATGGGCAACATTAGGCCAGTAATTCACTCAGCCTAACCCACCTCACAGAATTGTTCTTCTGAGAATTAAATTGAGCTATATAAGCCATTTCACAAGAGAAAAAGGTGTAATATAAGTGCAATTTTATTTATTTATTTGTTTGTTTGTTTATTTCACTTATTGTCAGAATGTAGAAATTGCCCTTCAAACCAGGCTCTAAGGCATGGTTTGTGAAAAGAAAACCAAGCAACAAAATTCAATCTAAATTAAAAATCCAATTTCAGAAGCAGGACAAGTGCAATAAGATGGCTACAGCAGCATTTGCGTTTACTTTGAGGAACCTGGAAAAATAAAACATCTTCTCCTGGCTTAAAGAAGGAACGGCCGGCCGGCCTGCTTGCTTGCTTGCTTGACTGGTTGCAGCAGTGGCACTTCCCTGGGGTGGTGACTGCCATGGGGTGCCCCCAGGGAAGTGCACCACCAGAAGAAAACATTATTGAAGGGGAGGGGGCCCCTCAGGGTCGGGGCCATTTGTACAATTAATGGAATTGGCATTGCACATCTGATCCACCCAAGGACCCCATTCAGCTTTTTCAAGGCTGTGACATCAGGAAGTTAATGGGCTTATCGATCCAAACTCGTTCTCAAGGGCCTGCCATTTATGTGACAACTGGATCTCTTTTGGGCCATGTAAATTTCAGGGGTGGGACCACAGTGGGGAAACTCCTACCCGCATCACAGTCCTAGGGACTTGTGGTTCCATTCTGGGAGCTCATTTTGTGTAACCAGTGGGATCACATGCGCATCTGATCCACTCGATGCCCTGCAAGGAGGGCCCCTCTGCAAGCTTGGAGTGTTGGCAGCATTCCAGCTTCAGAATCAAACTGAACATGTCTTGCCTAATTTGCCAGGAGCTGCTGCCATAGGCCTTAATGGAGCAGGAAAAACTTCATAACTCTTCATAACTGCTGCTCAGAAAGTCACCAAACCAATGAAGGGTTGAGCAAGTCTGAATAAAACATTTTAGTAGCTTTGATCAAAATTTGACAGAAATATGTAATATGCCTGTTTATACACTGGAGTGAGAAGAGTAAATATGTCAATGCTCAGCACTTTTTAATGGGCTGTACCTATGGCAATATTTATCAGCTCTGTTTGAAAATTGGCTGAATTGTAGATCTCATCAAATGGACTCTGTATACACATCTCAAGTTATTACCTTGATATCCATTGGCTCAGCTCCATTTTTGTATGCATTCTGAAAGAATTTTGAGGCTTATAATAACAGAAATGTTTACGTGTGTGTGTGTGTGTGTGTGTGTGAGAGAGAGAGAGAGAGAGAGAGAGAGAGAGAGAAACTCTCCTTACTCTTTAATAAGCATAATATTTTTACCATTTCTCTAAGTTGCTATGAGACAAGACCTTTTTATTTAAATAATATTTTAATAAGTGTTGATTTTATTTATTGGTTTTAAATTATTGTGAGGATGTTTCCAGATTTTATATGTATTTGTATGGATATTTATTTATATGTTGGAAGCCATCCCAAGGCTTATGCAAATGGGACGGCATACAAAAATTCCAAATAAATAAAATAATAAATAAATAAATAAATTTATCTGAAAAGCAAATAAAATGCAGTATAGAAAGAGTGTAAAATGCACTGTATTGATTAGGCAGATATAAAATACAACGTAGACTTCATTGTATAATAAATTCCTCACCAGCATTGCTGAATATGTGTAGAGATGCAGGAGCCACAAATAAACAAGCTGTTTTTGAAACTGTGCAGTGGTTGAAAGGAACTGTAGCATGGCTTTGCTTCTCCCAGTTGGCCAGGTGGCTTCACTGCAGGCCAAGATGGAATGCTGCTCCACACAACAAAAAGCACATGCAAAAAGCATGTATGCGTGAGAGAAAGAAAGACTGGAGCTCTTTCCCTGTCTCTAATGTTCATTGCTGAAGAGGTATGTGAATGCATATGCTGAAATCTGCAGTGATGTGAGTGGTCCAGGGCAAGACGTCCCATCATTCAAGAGTGTTTCACACAATGCACACACACACACCATGCAGCGAAAGAACATTGAGTTGGGGTCACAGCGTATATGACCCTCTGGGCTATTAGGGTGGTATATAAATGCAAATAATAAATAAATAAATAGCCTTCATCACACCTGCAGGAAGTGCTTCCCTACCACGTGAGCATCACACATGGTGGACAAGGTGTGGGATGCTGTGTGCATGGAACGACATTTGATGCAGAGCCCTCTATGTGAAGGGGGACTGTGTCCCAATCAGGGTCTCTCCTCACATGGAAAAACTTTGCATGCATCACATCGGTACCTGAAGAGCTCTTTCTCATGCTGTCCAAATTTATTTATTTATTTATTTATTTATTTATTTATTATTTATTTAAAACGTGTGTATGCCATCCTTCACTATTGCGTTTCAGAATAGCTTACATGATTAAAAGCAAAACCATAAAACAATCAATCGAACAATACAATAAAATTATCAAAAGCCAAAACAAATAAATCCAATCAAAACCAAATAAATAAAAGTGACTAAATGGTAAAAATACTAATTTTTAAAATAGCGATTAAATAAAAAGGTTTTAACCTGAAGCGAAAAAGAGTATAGGCTCGGTGCCAGGTGAACCTCACTTGGGAGCATATTCCATAATCTGGGTGCCACCACAGAGAAGGCCCTATTCCAAGTAGATATACTTTTTACCGCCTTTAGGGGGGTTCTTGGAGCAGGGCCTCTCCCACCAATCTTAAGAGGCATGGTGTCATATACAGAAGGAGACGTTCCTTCAGGTGTCCTGGTCCCAACCTGTTCAGGGCTTTATAGGTCAACACCAGCACCTTGAATTGAGTCCAGACTTGGAGTTGGTAAAGGACCTGCATTATATGAGAATAACAGCCAGTCCATGTCAGCAGTCTGGCCGCTCTATTTTGTATCAGCTGAAGTATCTGGACCGTTTTTGAGGGCAGCCCCACATAGAGCACATTACAGTAATCCAACTGGGAGGTTATCAAAGCATGAATCGCTGTTGCTAGGCAGTGTTTGCTCAGGTAAGGATGCAGCTGATGGACCAGCCAAAGCTGGAGGAAAGCACTTCTCACCAGCGCTGCCACCTGGATTTCCAGTGACAGCTCCAGTTCAAGGAGTACTCCCAAGCTGCAGACCCTGTCCTTTAGAGGGAGTGCTACCCCGTCCAGGACAAGGTCAAAATCACTTTCCTGAAACCTCGATCCGCCCACCAAAAGGACTTCTGTCTTATCTGAATTTATTGGCCCTCATCCAGCCCATTACCATGGCCAGGCACCGGTTCAGGACAGCCACTGCCTCACCTGGAGTAGATGTGAATGAGAGGTAGAGCTGGGTGTCATTAGCATACTGATGGCTCTGTAGCCCACACCTCCTGATGACCTCTCCCAGCGGTTTCATGTAGATGTTAAAGAACATGGGGGACAAAATGAAGCCCTGTGGTACCCCATGGCAAAGCTGCCATGGCGCAGAGCCAAAGTCCCCCAGTACCACCTTCTGGAATCGGCCGTTGAGATAGGAGTGGAACCACTGCAGAGCAGTGCCTCCTACTCCCAATCCCGCCAGCCTATCCAGAAGGATACCATGGTCGATGGAATCGAAAGCTGCTGAAAGGTCCAGGAGAACCAACAGGGACGCACTCCCCCTGTCCCTCTCCCTGCACAGGTCATCGTACTGGGCGGCCAAGGCAGATTCAGTACCATAACTGGGTCTGAAGCTGGACTGAAATGGTTCCAGATAATCCATTTCATCCAAGAGTGCCTGGAGTTGTCTGGTCACCACCCGCTCTAACACCTTGCCCAAAAATGGGATGTTGGCCACTGGTCTAAAGATGGCGGCCATCTCTGGGTCCAGAAATGCCTTCTTCAGGATAGGCAGGATCACCGCTTCCTTCAAGGGGGCAGGGACCCAGCCCTCCCTCAGTGAGGCATTGATAATCTCCTGGACCTGCCCTCACCACCACAGCATAGGCTCGATAGTGAGCACGTAAGTGTCTTCAGTCAGATTCATCCCGAGATTTCCTCCACCTGCACTCTAATAATCTCCCAGCCTGCTTTTTCACCCGCAACTCAGGCGTATACCATGGTGCTGAGCGGGCTCTGCTAGGCGGAAGAGGATGCTTAGGAGCTATCATGTCAATTGCCCTGGTCATGTTCCTGTTCCGCGCATCGACCAGGACATCAACTAGAGTGCCAGCTTTATCAGCCGGAAAATCCCCCAGAGCCCTCAGGAATCCATCTGGATCCATCCGGCTCCAGGGGTGGACCATCTTAATAGGGCCCGTGCCCTTCCAGAGGGAGAGATCAGCCCCAAGCTCAAACCTCACAGGGAAGTTGTCTGACCGTGACAAATGGCATTTATGCCACCAGTATCAGCACCAGGGGCATGCTTACCATGGCGTGGCATGGCAGAGGGGCGAAGCTAAGCTGCACAAGCATGCAACCCCCTTACACATTCTTCCCATGCATGACCATGGTGTGAACCATCTTGCGGAAATCTTGCTACACCTTTGTACCTGCATCAAATATTTCCAGAGCTTCCAATGAACAGGCCCAGCTTGGTGGTGGCACCTGCTAACACCCTCCCATTCCACCTCAGTGACCTCCTTTCAGCACATTCATTCCATGCAACCGGATACCCAAATGGAATAAACCCTTGGTGTCAACTGGGCTTATTTCCCATGGACACCAATCAGAACAGTTCAGGACCCACCACAGGTGGCTTAAGCAAAACCTGCCAAAGGAAGAGAGGTAAGAGCCCCTTTCATGGAGATCAAGTACATGAGGACCCTGCTGCACTCTTTCATCATATCTGTTATCCTCCACTGAGGAAGGCAATGTCTGCCAAGGAGAGACTCCCTTGTCCGTGGAGGCTCCCTCCTGAGGAAGAAGGCTGGGGAATCAGCACCTGTGCTCCCTGGCAACAGAGGTATCCCTTTCAGACATCATCTTCCATGACTGGAGGGCAAAGGCAGCATGTGAGAAGGGACAGGGCAGGAGTGTGTCCCTGTCTTGCATGTTTGATCTAACCAAGAAAGAGAATGTCTGCACAGGGCAAACAGAAAAAGAGCATGCCAGATATCCTCTGAATCATCTGCCTTGAAAATGAAATAGAAACATAGAAACAGAGTGAGTCAGAAGAGGCCTCCCGGGCCATCTAGTCAGATCCCTGGCTCCAGCAAGCTCCACTCATGACATGCTTACCATGGGCATGTCCTTGAACACCCTCACCGATGGGGCTTCAACCACCTCCTGTTGGAAGCCTGTTCCATACCCTAGGGACCCTAACTGTCAGAAAGTACTTCCTGGCATCCACCTTGATCTTGGTTCCCTGAGCTTTGCTCCATTAGAATGTGTCTTGCCCTCCTCTGCAGGGGAAAAAAGGTCACAACCCACCTCTGTGTGACACCCCCTCACGTACCTACATGTAGCCAGCAGATCCCCTTGGAGTCTCCTCTTCTCCAGGCTGAAAAGACCCAGTTTCCTCAGTCTTGCCTCATATGGCTTTCCCTGAAATCCAGTAACCATCCTTGTGGCCCTACGCTGCACTGACTCTAACCTGGCTATATCCTTCCTGTAATCTGGAGCCCAAAACTGAACATAGTACTCCAGTTGTGGGCACACCAGAGTCATATAGAGTGGTAGTAATACCTCTCTCAATCTAGAAGCCACGCTTCTGGCTATTCATCCAAGGGTGGCATTCACCTCCTTAACCGCCACATCACACTGCTGACTCATGTTTAGCCTGCAGTTAGCCAGGACCTCAAGATTCCTTTCACAAGTGCTGCTCTCCAGCCACTTGTCCCCTAACCTGTACTTGTGACACCCATTCCTATGCCCCAAGTGCAAGACCTTGCACTTATCTGCATTGAACACCATCCTGTTGTCCCCCACCTGCTTCCATAGACTGTCCAGATCCTTCTAGATCCAGAGTACCTGCTCCTCAGTTGTGGCCACTGCCCCAGTTTTAGTATCATCTGCAAATTTGATCAGCAGACTGGTCACCCCTTCTTTCAAGTCATTGATGAAAAGATTGAGCAGGAAAGGCTCTGAGGACAGAGCCCTGGTGGATCCCACTCGTCACCAGCTGCCACCCCTATGATTCCCCACTAATAGTTACCCTCTGCTTTTGGTCCCTCAACCATGCCCTTATCCATCGGACAGTGCATTGGTCTATCCCAAAACTACTCAATTTTTTAACCAGGATATCATGCAGCACTTTGTGAAAGGCCTTGCTAAAATCCAGGTAAACCACATCCACTGCATTCCCTCCATCTAGCCATCTTGAAACCTTGTCATAGAATTCCACAAGGTTTGTCTGGCAGGACCTGCTTTTGCAGAAGCCGTGTTGCATGGCCACCAACCTCCCTTCCTTATCTAGGGTTACTATATCTCTCACTATTATGAGCCTTTCCACTGTCTTCCCTACAATGGATGTAAGGCTAACCAGTCTGTAATTCCCTATGTCCCCTCAACTACCCTTTTTGAAAATTGGAACCACTGACACCACCCTCCAGTCCTCTGAAACTTCACCTGTTCTCCATGAGGCCTCAAAAATGGAGACCAACAGGTACGAGATTTCCCCCTCCAACTCTCAAATACCCTTGGGTGAAACCCATCAGGGTCTGGCACCTGTGTAATGTCCAGTGCCCTGAGCAGCTCCTTGACTTCTGGGGGGGGGGGGGTGACTCTGATATGTGCCCCTAAATCCCTGGTCTCATCCGATCCCCCATGTAGATGTAGTCATTTAGCATCTGTGCCTCTTCCCTCACATCAGTCACTGAACCCCCTTCCTCCTTATTAAGCGGTCCCACTGCCTCTCTCCCCTTCCTCTTGCTATTTACATGTTTATTTATTTATTTCATTTAAGATATTTGTATGCCATCCTTTGCAAGAGCCTCAGGATGGCTTACACAAATAAAATTCCGAGGTACAAAAACAATAAATTGACAATATTAAAACTTATTAAAATATTAAATAAAAATGTCTTAACCTGGCGCCAAAAAACATATAATGACCGCACTTGGTGGACCTCTCTGGGGAGCACATTCCATAGATGGGGCAGCACCACAGAGAAAGCCCTCCTCCGGGTACTCTGTCTCCTAATATCTTTCACAGAGGGTTCCCGGAGGAGGGCTTCTGCTGCTGATCTCAGGGGGCAGGAGGGCAAATAGGGAAGAAGGCATTCCTTTAGGTATCCTGGTCCCAAGCCATTTAGGGCTTTATAGGTAATAACCAGCACCTTGAACTGAGCCTGGACTTCGATGGGAAGCCAATGGTGCTGATAGAGGACTGGGGTTATATGAGAATAATTCCCAGTCCCTGACAGCATCCTGACAGCTCAGTTTTGAACCATCTGAAGTATCTGGACTGTCTTCAAGGGCAGCCCCACGTAAAACACATTACAGAAATCCAACTGGGAAGTAACCAATGCGTGTGTTACTATTGCAAGGCAATCTTCCCCCAGGTAGGGACGCAGCTGATAGATTAGCCGAAGCTGAAGGAAAGCGCTCCTTGCCACCGCTGTCACTTGAGCTTCCAAGGACAGCTCCGGGTCGAGGAGCACTCCCAAGCTGTGGATCCTGTCCCTCAGAGGGAGTGCAACCCCGTCCAGGACAAGGCCCAAGTCACCTACCCAGGAGCTCGAATCACCCACCAACAGAACGTCTGTCTTATTTGGACTGAGTTTCAGTTTATTGGCCCTCATCCAGCCCATTACCTCGGCCAGGCACCGGTACAGTACAGCCACTGCCTCACCTGGGTTAGTTGAAAAAGAGAGGTAGAGCTGGGTGTCATCAGCATACTGATGACTCTGCAGCCCAAACCTCCTGATGACCTCTCCTAGCGGTTTCATGTAGATAATAGCAAGGGGGACAAAATGGAACCCTGCGGTACTCCATGGCATAGTTGCCATAGCGCAGAGCCAAAGTCCCCCAGTACCACCTTCTGGAATCGGTCGTTGAGGTAGGAGTGGAACCACTGCCAAGCAGTGCTTCCTACTCCCAATCCCACCAGCCTATCCAGGAGGATACCATGGTTGATGGAATTGAAAGCCGCTGAGAGGTCCAGGAGGACCAACAGGGACGCACTCCCCGTCTTTCTTCCTGCACAGGTCATCGTACAGGGCGACCAAGGCAGATTCAGTACCATACTCGGGTCTGAAGCCAGACTGAAATGGGTCCAGATAATCAGTTTCATCCAAGAGTGCTTGGAGTTGTCCCACCACCACCCATTCCAACACCTTGCCCAAAAATGGGATGTTGGCCACCGGTCTATAATTGGCGGCCATCTCTGGATCTAGAGACGCCTTCTTTAGGACAGGCCTGATTACCGCCTCCTTTAAAGGAGCGGGCACCTGTCCGTCCCTCAGAGAGGCATTAATAGCCTCCAGGATCCAGGAGCCAATCCCATGTTTGGCTTTGGTCAGTAGCCATGAAGGGCAAGGGTTGAGTAAGCAGGTGGTAGGACGTACTTGTCCAAGCACCTTGTCTACATCATCATGTCACATTAACTGAAATTCATCCATTAATACCTGACCAGACGGAGTCATTGGTGTCTCCCCTAAAGGATCTGAATCAATTGTGGAGTCCAGCTTGTGACGAATCTGAGCGATTTTCTCCTTGAAGTGCTCAGCAAAATCATACAGGATCTTTCTTAGGGCTGGGGTATATCAGCCCATGTACCACTCGAAACAGCTCTGCTGGATGGCACTGTGAGGAGGCAATGGAAGTGGAGAAGAATTTCTTCTTCACCACCCTCACTGCAACAGCATAGGCTCGATAATGAGCATGTAAGCGTGTTCGGTCAGATTCATCCCATGATTTCTTCCACCTACGCTCTAGATGTCTCCCAACCCGCTTCATCGCCCATAATTCAGATGTATACCATGGGGATGGACGGGCTCTGCTTGGCAGGAGAGGACGCTTAGGGGCAATCGTGTCAATAGCTCTGGCCATTTCCCCATCCCACAGTTCTACCAGAGCATCAACAAGAGCACCAGCTTTAGCACCAGAAAATCCCCCAGAGCCTTCAGGAATCCATCCAGATCCATCCGGCTCCGGGGGCGGACCATCACAACAGGGTCCACACCCTTACAGAGGGAAAGGCCAGCTCTGAGCTCAAAGCTCACGAGGAAGTGATCTGACCATGACAGGGAAGTCAGACGCAATGGACTGTTGATGGATTGTTGCTCCTGACATTCTTGGCAAGTCTCAGCTTGTATCAGCCTTAGCCTTGCGAAGAACCCTTCTGCAACGGGCCTCCTCCCCCTGGTATACCCTTTTGTCTACTTACCCCAGTGTCCATTTCCTACGGAGGTTCGTCATGTTATGACAAAAACTCTCTATCAGATTGCGGGGAGGGGGATGAAACTGCACCGTGTATGTGTGTCTGCATGTCACACATATACACATATATAATGTGTGTGTTTATATACACATGCGCACACACACACAGGGAGAGAGAAAGGCGAGAGCATCGCTTAATAAACATATGAAAAATTGCAAGTCACAGCTCTACATTATCTCTGTGCAATGATCCTTAGTGACAAAGTGTAAGTGACCAAATCCCTTTCCAGGCCTAATGATATTTTGCTTTAGTAGGCTAGTGATATATCTCACATGGCAAAAATAAACTACTCATGCATAAAATTAATACAGTAAGCTCAGAGGACATAAAACTTTCACTCCGTGATATATTTTGCAGGGGAAATTACCAGTTTGTATTTTGAGTTCTCATGATGTCTTATCAGGTCACCTATATTTTGCATGCTGGAACAGGGAGTTTTCAAACGCACACATGATCTTAAGTGCACTCTACCAAAATCTTCTCTTGCTGTATTTACTGCAGAGCAGGGAAGTTGACTGTAGTGAATTGTTTTCACCCAAGGACTATGTTTACTTCAATGTTATACAGCAGGACTGAGCATCACATCATATATTGTTCTACATGCATGGAATGCAGTTCCAAATAGAAAACAGATGTGCAAACAATGCATTGATCATAAACTATGACCAGCATATTATATTGAACATGCCACCTGCATGTGCTATGCAACTATGTGCCAGGGAACCAGGATTACTTGTATCACATAAATGAAGTGCAGGCACACAGCAAGGCACTTATACTTGCAGTCATTAACAGTGATGATTCATGAAAGATTTCCAAGACATCTGCTACCCACAGAAGTCTTTTATGTGTGTGTGTGTTCTTCAGATATTTTGTCACATCTGAAATAGTCCTAGCATGTGCTGAATGGACAGCTTAACCTTAGTACCTTTTGAAAATACCTCAGTACCTTTTGTACTATTTACATAGCTGTGTTCCTTGAAAAAAATGATATTTTGATTGGCAATTTTCCCTAGAAATGCTGAATACTGGGATTTCTCCTTCCCTCCTCCGTCCCTCCCTCTCTGTTGCAGTTGATTGTTTTCTCCAGGATGATGTCATCCCAGAGGGATATAGCCATGAATTTCGCTCTTAGTGCACAGCAGCCAGAACTAATTTGTCTCCACCATGGCATTTTCCCCACTGGGCTTTCTCTTACAGAAGTGCTCTGGGAAATAGAAGAAACTGCTAGTGGTGCTGGACCTGAAATGTTAATGTGGTACTCAGCCCGCCAAGCTCCAGGATCCCACATGGCAGCTGTTCCCTGCCTTGCTCATCCTCTGAAACTTTCCAGCTCCAACAGGTTCCTTGGCATATGCCCTCTTCCCATGTCCATGCCAGCCAGCTGCCAGCACCCTCCCTCCTTCCGTCCATTAGAGCCCTTCTTCTCGCCTGGTATATCTCTGTGTGGGATGTTCAGACTGCAGGTGAGAGATGGTGAAATGTTCCCACATGAAAAAAGTCTTACATGTGCATAAAAAACTAGCATGTTACCCTACAGAACATTTGTCTGTAGGCAAGGAGAACGTAATAATTCAAGTCTTATTTTAATTGTTAATGTAGATTTTGTTTCTAGTTTATTTGTGTGTGTTTGTTTTTCGTTTATCTGGTTTATTATGTATATTTGGTTTAGTTGATTTTGTTTATTTTAATTTATTTAGTTGTTTGTGTTTATTTAATTAGATTTTTCAGTTGCCGAGATGCACCATGGGGGGAGGGATAAACTAAAATTGTTTTATTGTCTATTGTATTTTAATTATGTTGTTAGCCGCCCCGAGGCTTTGTTGTGATGGAGCGGCCTATAAATGTTTTAATAAATAATAAATAAAAATAAAAGGTAATATAAAATTAAGAGGTAATAGAACATTTTCAAGGAAAAAGAGGTCTTCCGGGTAAGGACTGGGCTGTAGGCCAAACTCGATGTGCGGGGACAGCCGTAGAAACTTTACTTGGGTTGTGCTGCATTCACATATAAAGCGAGGGCCAGGGGCCCAGAGGTCATGTGGCATCATGCCGCACGGTGCTTTGCAGCCACAGGACTGCACTTGGGTCAGTTTCCAGTATTTCTAGTTGGGAGGCTCTCCGCCCCCTTGGAGAACCACTCCCAGACACAGCAGCTAATTTGGGGCCAGATGGACTGACTCTGCAGAAGGCAGCTTCAGGAAAGATTTTGGAGGCTACAGTTGCATGTTTCTGGTTGCTTTGGGGCTCAGGACCAGGTGGCTACCCAGCCCCCGCCCCAGGATGGGGAGAGGTCGCAAGCCTGGGACCCACTCAGCCCTTGCCCGACCCTGAAGAGAAGACATGCCGGGGGAAATGGAGGAAGCCCGAACCTGCCCATTCCCCTGGCACGCCCCTCATAACCAGTAGCAAAGCTAGACCAGCCCTGGAGCTGACTGCCGAATAATGAAACCCGTGGAGGACAGGGGAAGCGCAGGGAAAGGAAAGTAGGAAGCTGTGCCCCGGTTCGTGTCTCCCCTCTGCTTGAGCCAGCCAGCAGCGGGTCGGCCTCGGTGGCTTGTGTCCCCAGGGTCTCGCCCCCGGGGCTGCAGGAGCGGCTGCTCCCTCTCTGGGTGCCAAGGTGCAGTGCAGGGGAGGAGGCACACGCCCCGCGTACCAGCCGGGGACCTCCCGGGTGCGTTGCGGGGCAAGCCCAGCGCCCACTGACAAGCGTCGCACGCACAGCCCCTCGGAAGGAGAGCCTTCACCCCGGCACGGAAGCAGCATCCTCATCACGCAAGCCTTCCTCAGGGGAAGCCCTTTTGCAAAGCCCGTGGGCGTGAGGTAAGACTCTGGATTTCGCAGGAGCCCCTGGCAGCCAGCATCCAGCCAGTTGCTGCTTCTAACATTAAGCAAGTGAGCGAGCACCCTGCGTGCACCCAGCGCTCCACCCACGGTGGCCTTGGTGGGGTTCCCAGACTCCGCTGCGGAAGGTCAACCAGTGCAGCGCCCTGCCTGGGCCAGCATTGCAGGATGCTGCCTGCTGTGTGCGCCCGCCGCCGGGCACTGAGGGCACACGTGGAACGAGCAGGCTGGGCTGCGGCTTGGAAGGCCCAAGTTCTAGTCCCTGCGCAGCCATGGAAGCTTTTGGCCTGTCACAAAAATCTCCACCTAACCCAACTTAAAAGGTTGTTGTGGGATGAAACTGAGAGGCGGAGATTCTTGTAAGCCACCTCAGGTTCCTTGCAAAAGGAAGAAAGGGAGGGTATGAATGCAGAGTAACAATCACAGCATGCTGCCTCCCATGGCTACCAGGCACACAAATGGCAGGGTGCGTGCATGTTGGCAGTGGCAGTGGGACTGGCTGGCCTGTCCTGCTGCTCCTTCACACGTACCTTCTGTAGGGGAGAGGCCTTGTGTGGAGTTAAATAAACCTGAGCATATTGGCAGCCAGCTTGCCTCAGAAGCGGTGGAGCTGGTGCATGAGAGCTCCATGCAGCTCCCAAATGTTGAGGGTACCATTTTGCAAAATAGTAACAATAACAATGGAGAGGTTGTCCTTTCCACCCTCTGAGTGTGTGGCTGTGATGGCAAGCCCTGGCTAGTGGAAAGAGGCTGTAGGTACTTTGGAGACTACAAAGCAGGGATCTCTGTTTTGCCTGCCTGTTCAATCCATAATGCATATCCACCGACTGCAGCGTGTTGCTTCTCTCAGTAAAGATTTAATGGCTGCCATGAAGCCTCCTATTACTAAAGGTTTCATTATTTTGTGAAATACTGCACAGTACATCTCCTAGAACGCTGGGAGGTACAACCATAAATAATTAAAATGATGCTGTGATGGTCAAATCAAAATGAACAAATTGCATTCGGCAAGGAATTATTCTAGATTCTTAATTATTTATATTAAAACAGAAATTAGAAGCTCTCACTCAGCTTTGGACTCTATTATGAGGCACTCTACTTTGCCCTTGCTCCAAGAAGCTCATGCTTCAGAAACAAAGAGCAAGAAGCAGAAGCAGCTCCTATGTCCAAGACCAGCAGGACAGCTCCAAGTAGCGGGTGGCCCCTCCTGCACCCCCCCCCCCGCTCTTGTCCTTGGCCCCTGCAGCTGGACCATGCTCACTTGCAGCCATGTGCAGGCTGACGCTCATCTGACTAGCTCAGCTCTGATGATGTTGCCTGTCACCTGCAGGAACACCCTGGCAGCTCTGGCACCTTTGCCATCCAAGGGAGGCAGGCAGCAACTGGGGAAAAGGTCCTCTCACTGGCACCTCCTGTGCCCTTGCAGTGCCCTCCCTGGGGATGCCCGGCTGAGGCATGGCTGATGGTCTGCCCAAGTGTTCAATGTTTGGTGAGCTTGCTATGGCTGCTTCAGGTTTAATTTATTATTTTGGTGCCACCACTGCTTTCTGTATTTTGTTGTGTCATGGTTTAAACGTACTTCAGTCTTAATTTACTGTTGCTTCCATTTGTTGGTAAGCTGCCTTGTAAGAACTGCATTAACACATAAATAAGAACAAGAAAAGAAATAGAATTAAGTGCAGCTGGCAGGCTGCCTCTTGCATCCACTGGCAGTTGCAGCCCTCAGGGGTTTTGGGAGTCTGATGCCCCCTCTTGAATTAATCAAAAAAAGGAGGAAAATTGCCCCCCCCCCATTGCATGCATTCCCCTGAATGGCAGGCTTTAAATAAAAAAAGGACAGCCCGGTGGGTAAGAGGGCTGCAAAGGAGCACTGCAGGTGTCCATCCTGGCTTCATCTCTTTTCAGCCCCAGGCTCTCCCAAGCAGTTTAGAGTCTGTAGTAGTGTGTTCTACTATGTGCGTTGCCCTCTTGTGGTAATGGGGAGGGGAGGGGAGGAGGGCTGGTGAGCTGGAATCCCAACCATCCCATTTCAGAGAACAGCCAACCAAAGACAGGGGGACTGCCCTGGTAATTTCTCAGAGGCGTGGCTTACGACATGCCCCCTTTCTTGCCTTTTGTCTTGTGCAGGGGACCCTGGCCAAATCGTCCAGTCAGGGGAACTAAACAGAGCAGTGGGTGGCTGCCCACAGTTTCACCTGCGGGAGGCCCTGGAATCAGCCCTCGTCTCCCTAACAATGGACATCCAAAGGAAAGATTTCTCCCCTCTGCAGATGCAGAGGAGTTTCTGCAAATCGGTTTGGTTATGAGCCTCCTGTTCTCTCAACCATTTTTGGCCAATTGGCTCATTCCTGCCCCCAGTGTCTCTGTTTCATTTCCATCCTTGCGCATGTTCATTAGGCTGCTTGTCTGCGTTGGCTAAACAGTTTCCAGGGAATGTATCACTTGGATAATGTGTCGTACTGCACTGAACATGAAGGAAAGTAGACACATGTGATTACAGCATAAATGTCTAATGAGATACCTAGTGCATGTTCTTCCATGTCTGCAGTCTCATAAGCATGTTTGCCATGAATATTGGATTCATGTTATGTCACTTTTCATGCTCATCAACATTTTTCTTGCAAAAATAATGTGCCAAATGCAAGTACCTTGCATTATTACTGGGTGTTTCAGAAAGGATCACCCTGGGTATGGCCCTGCTTTGTCCCTGACTGTCAGCATCAGGTTTAAGGTTTTTGGTACCTGGTTATGAAACCTTAAACAATTCAAGGCCGGGAAGTTTGAGGGCACCTGCCTGCTCAGCTGCTGCACTCATCGGGAGGTTCTCTCCTAGTGGTGCCTAAGACAGCTTGGAACAGGGGATCTTGATTCCACAGCACCTCCCGCTGGAGCTCCCTACCACTGCAACTTACACAGGGGCTGCTGCTGCGCTGCTTTTTCAGCATCTGCCGGAAATACTTTCCCCAACAAGCTTTTCTGCGAGGATAATCTTCTCCTTCTTGTCATCATTATATTGTCTGCACAGTGCCTGTTGCCAGGAAGTTTTAAGAGCTTTAATGGTTTTTGGAGGGAACTCTGCACCTCCCCTCCCCTATAGTATAAATGGACGGAGTGCCCACCCCTTCACCTGTCAGCTGAAGACCTGCAGCTGGGACTGACAAGTATAGGACCCTGGTTCCATGAAAGAAAGCATAAATATATACAGTATACCCAGTCACCGACACCGAAGTGGGGCTGGTGGTCGGGTTGCCAAAGCTGGAGCCATCAAATGACATATTATTTATTCCATCTGTCGAGCGGTCAGGTGAGCCTTGTGTATAATGCTTCCAACTAGCCATCAGTCCTTGAGTGGAACAAGCCAGAGCCGTCAAATGGCATATTCTCAACCCTGTTTGGTCTCTAGAGGCAAGTTGCCTGCTCTCAACCAGGCATGGCAGTGAAGGGCTATGGCACTGACTAGAGCCTTAGAGTCGCAATCAACATGCTGTCTCACTGTGTTGAGTTGTTGTTTCGAGAGCTGCACTGTCTCCCTGATGAAGATGCAGGCCAGCTCTCTCTGCTGGTCCAGGAGGAATGGAGCGAGGGACTCAATCTTTTGCCATAAAAAGTATTGATAACAGGCCATCGTGGCCTCATAACTGGAGATGCGTAGACTGAGTCCCATAGCAGTGTAGATCTGGAGAGCCATCATGTCAATTTTGTGACCTTCTCTGTCCAATGGTGTAGTGTTCTCTTGATTGTCGGCCCTGCATATACTCAATTATGATTGAGTTCGGTTGGGGGTACTTCAGAAGAGATGGTATATCCTGCTCCCAAACCTTGTACATCACCTCTAAATGTCGAGAGGTAGGATGGGGGTGGTTTGGCAACTGCCAGGTGTCAGTCATCGCCCACTGAAGGGCGGTGATGAATGGTAAGGTGATAGGCGTTAAATCTTCTTTACGAACCACGTCATACGTATTGTCCTGGCTCGCATCAATGTGCTGTTGAACATTGATCTTGAGCAATTTAGTCATCCATGCCAGCAGTTTGGAGAACCGGCCCTGGGAATCGCCCGGAGAGCTGGGACCTTGCGTGGAAATAATAGTGTCGGGAGAGGTGGAGATCTGTTGAGACTCCTCCGAATCTGAGTCGGATTCATATGATGGACTGGATGAATGTCTGGAGACATTGGTGGATGGGTGAGTTCCACAGTCGGTGGGATGTCCCTCAATACTGAATGAGGGGTGGAATGATGAGAACACATTGGTGGTGGTGGGTAGTAGCCATATGGGGGGCAGCAGTTCCACAGATAAGGTTGCTCCATGCGCTCGGGGTCGAAGTCCCCATAGGGCAAAGGCATGCAGTACCATGATGGTTGTGGTGTAGAAGATTGGGAAGGTAAGAGGGACGACGGAGGCTGAGGAGCCCTCGGAGGGCCCTCTGGCGATGACTGCCTGGAAGGCATAGGAGTTGGCAATCTCGCAGGTGGATGTTCAGGTCCCAGCTGGGGCATAGGTTCACAGATTTCTCCATCAGAAATGGGAGCTCGAGCCAACGGATCCGAGTGCTTGGGACTAGAGGACAGAGAGATGGTGATCCGGGGTGACACTGGAGGTGTCCCCTGCATAGCCGTCTGGCGGCTCAGTCAGAACTGAGACAGGCATTGCACTCGGCTCAGAGTGGGGCACTTTGTCAGGCTTTTTGTGCCAGCACTCGGGCTTTTCAGGTCTGTCTTTGGGACGCTTAGGTTTCGAGGGTTCCTCGGACCTGATATGCTTCCTTTTCTCCTTATGTTTTCTTGGAGGAGAATGGGAGGAACGCTTTCCATCCGTACCGGCCAAATCCCCTTCGGATGGGCAAGAGGGGAGACTTTCAGAAGGTCCTGGAGCCACAAAAGAGCTAGTTTCCACTGAGACTTGCTTCATGGCGACCAAAGCTTGGTCTCACAGCATCTCATGCAGCCTGTTTTTGCAGTTTTTGCGCACCTGCCTGGTAAATGACTGGCAGTGGCTGCATTTGTCAGTCCTGTGCCCC
The DNA here is from genome assembly GCA_023646645.1 of Varanus salvator macromaculatus. Classification (NCBI taxonomy): domain Eukaryota; kingdom Metazoa; phylum Chordata; class Lepidosauria; order Squamata; family Varanidae; genus Varanus; species Varanus salvator. The sequence continues at coordinate 106,512 of JAIXND010000779.1, read as the reverse complement.
TTCCTGAGGCAGAGGAGACAGAGGGTGTGTGAGTCAGTGGGAGATATTTTGGCTTCACACTGAGTGCACTTGTGGAAAGCCACCTGCTGTGCCATCGAGGAGAAAGAGGTAAAACAGGTAAGAAGATAGGTAGGAGAGGTTAAGGCTATTAAAAATATTTTAAAAGCCTCTTCTATTTTTTGTTTGGAAGGGGAAATGGGGGGTGGAAGGGAAAGAGAATAAAGTGAGGGGTTCAGTAAGGGCAAAAAATGAGTAGGGTTAGATCGAGAGGTGGAAAGAGTGAAGTAAGTTGTTCGAAGTTAAGGTTTTTAGAAGTAATAACGAAAAAGACAAGAAGACAAGCAAAAAGGCCCAAGGCGTGGCGAACAGCTGTCGCAAGCAGACTGATGAAAGGGCATGCACTCTGACCATTTATACTACCGGCGGGAGGGGGCACAGAGTTCCCGCCAAAAACCGTTAAAGCTTTTAAATCTTCCCAGCAACAGGCACCATGCAAGTGCAGCACCGATATATGTGTGATACACAGAGACCACGATGAAGAACGGGAAGAAACTGGTCTCCTGGACAACCTGGGCCAATCAGATAAGAAGTCACTAAAGAAGGAAGCCATTAACTTCCCCATACCTGAACTGGACATCATGCAGACATCCACGTTTGCTTACCTGTCTGCCGCATTCACATCCAGGGAGGTCTTACTTGGGTGGAAAGTAACGGGGAGCCAAGCCCTGCACGGCTTCTCCAACTGCCTCTACCTGCTCCGTTTGCTCTGCCACTTTCCTTCCAACCCACCCCTTATAGCAGGCCAACTGGGAGGTGTTTGGAGTGAGGGAAGCAAGGCTAGATATGGGGAGGGTTCAACCCCCATCCCAGCACATTCCTATTCGAAGTAATACAGTGCAACACAATCCTCTTACATGTGAAGAGGGCAGACTTTGGGACAAAAAGGAGCACAGCTGCCCCATCCTATCTAGCACGGCTCTAGAGACATGACAAAATTGGTTGTGTTGCAGAGCAGCGTGAAGGCTTCGGGGCGAATGTGCAGGCACAAAGCCCGGCCTTCACAGTGGGCTATAGAAGCAGAGGCCACTGGGGCAGACTATAAAGTGCAGTCTTATTGATGAGCGTTGCTTTGTTTTGCAGAGAATAAGACTGCAGAATATGACTTCTGTATCTATAAAGTAAACCCTTTTTGTTGATGGTCGGGCAAGATGGCGTTAATAGCACTTTGAATTTCAGAGCGAGGATTTCAAGTGTCTCATGTGCCTTTTCAGGTCTAATGAATTTACAGAAATGGTTGTCTCCTACTAGCACATTTAACAGAACTAATGGATGTACATTAACCTTTTGGAACTAGATTTCCCGATACAAGCTACAAATTAGTAGGAAATGTCTAAAAATGATGCACCATTGTATAATCTGCACAGTTAGTTGGCACAAATGCCCCAAACCGAGGTGAACTGGGGTATCATGAGGGCTGTAGGGTTAAGGAAAGATAGAAAAGTTTTACTCAAAGCCATGCTATTGTGTTGCAAGTAACAGAAGCAAGACTTTTTTTGCTACCAGAAACAACAGCCTGTGAGGTGGGGAACCAAGTAAAGGCATCCTAAAACAATCAGGATTTGGAGTAACTTTCCCATGAGGAAAGGTTAATTGATTCATGGCTAATAGATTCATGGTGTTTGGAGTGAGGATAGGCAACTGGATTCCCTCTAAATGTTTTGGACTAAAATTACCATAAGACCCAGCCAGCATGGGCAATGGTCAGGGATTCTAGGATTTGTGATCCAAAACATCTGGAGGGCACCAGGCTGTTGAGCCTCAGATAAAAGTCTACCAAAGAGGAGATAAGCCTGACAGAGATTTATAAAATTCTGAGACGTTTAGAGAATGCAGGTTCTGAACAACCCTTCCACGAAGTGATACTCCATCCTGCTTTGTAACATTGAAGTAAACATGGTTCTTGGGGGAGAACAACGCCACGGCATTCCTCATCCCTGCCAAGGAATAAATACAACCCGAGAGGACTTTTGTAGAATGCCCTAAGGACCGTGTGTGCTTTTGAAATCTCTTTGTTCCAGCATAGAAAGTACAGGTGACGCGAAACTTTTCTCTGAGGCACTTGCCACTCCACATCACTCCTGGAAACTGATCAGCGATAGGTTCCAATCAGGACATCAGCTGGCAACCCATGATTAGTTTAGGGAATCCCCAGCCGCACACTCTGGCTCCTGGCTTTGATATCTTTAAGGACGGGGAGGGTGGGGATGAACTTGGAGACGGAAGCGAAATGGAACTTCTGTGTTTGGGGGCAGTGTACCTCTGAGTAACAGCTGATGTGAAAAGGCTGCTGCCTTCATGCACTGCCTCTCGCCTGCCCAAGGAGCATGTGCTCTTCCCAAAGAATAGCTGCAACAGACTCCAAACAAGATGGGCCTTCGACATGGTGCTCTTCTTATGTTCTTATGGAAAAAGTGCTGATTCAAGGTAGAACTTGATGATGATGATTCACCCGTTTAATTGGCAATAGATTGGGAACATCTGCAAATGTCAGGGGAAGAAATACTTCTCAAAACACAAGCCTGATCAACTGTAGATTATAATAGAGGCCATGATGCTGTTAAATGCAATTTTCTTCACTCCTCACAGAGCTTTTAAATAATCCTTATATCCAGACAGCATCCACAGTGTGTGCATGCATATGTGCAGTGCTGGGGCAGACCTATGAACTACTGATAGGTCATTGCTATTGACATAGACTTAGGTGTTGCTCATTGTTCAAAGTCTGACTCTCTCAGCTTTTGACAGTTGAGAAAAAAAAATCTGGTGCACTTTTGCAAGCACATCAAATTCAGGTGAGGCAGTGCTGAAAATGCCCCCCAGTCCCTTTCCCATACGCAATTGGCTTCAGCAGCAACTTGGTTCTCCTGAGAATACAATGTGTGTGACGGATTACGGGCCACCAGACCTCTCCCCGCCCCCTTACACAGGCCACTTCCTGCTTGCAATAAACTGTGACTGCCTTGGCACATGGGAGGTCACAAATGCCTAACCCTGGATTGGTCCCGACATGTAAAATATCTGGGGCAAGGAAAGAGCCTTCGTCATGTAATCACTTCCTTCCCCATATGCTTCGATTTGATTAATCCTTTGCTTGTGTAAACTAACTAACCACTAAAGCAACTTAAGGAATTGGTATTTCAGAGCAAATGATAATGTAACATTTTCTCTACCTGACTGTATAATTTCTCTTGCCTTAATACACTCGCTCATGACTTCCTGATGCTGCATTGAACTTTTCCACCAGTATCCATCCCTCTCTCCCCACCCCTATACAAAATGGCTCTTTTCCATGGCCATGTTGTCACAGCAGTAGGAATTATCTTTGTCTGAGTATCCCAATTGCTTGGGACTGCTCACAAATGGATTTGCTCCATGCAGAAATTCAGCACATCATTCAGCTGCATGATGGAGCATTCAGTCACAGGAGTCGCCAGCAGCTTGTTAGGCAAGCTGGAAAAGCAATCCCTGCAGCCTCCCACAACCTGTTGCCCTCCCAATGTGTGAGACTACAACTCCCTCAATCCCAGTCAGTTCTGGGATGATGGGTGTTAGAGGGAAGGCTGGAGGGCATCAAGTTGCAGAAGGCTGATCTAGATCTGAGTAGTGTTTGTTTCAAACCACAATTCCTGACTTGTACGTACAGCAGGGCCACTCTATCAGTGGAACGTAGGTTCCAAGCCCCCCAATGGACACCTGAAACCACATATAGTAGTGAACATACATTGGAAAACCCTGAGTATCTCTGGAGAAAAACTGTGTATATCTCTAGAATCTTTGTGCTCACTGAGAAGACAGAACATGTGAGTAAGCCTGGCTAGTACTGAGGCAACCCTAAAACACTTTCATGGGGGGTCCTGAGCCCCCAGCCTCTGCGAACATGGAGGCTGACAGTCAGCCATGGTTAAGTGAAACTGCGGTGATGGAGGTGGCAGATGCAGGGGTCCTGCCTTAACAAGCCAGGAAGTGAGGCAGGTTGCACAGGGAAGGATGAAGGGGTGTGGGGTGGGGATTGCGCAAGACCAAGGCTCTGCTCAGGATCGCAGATGCTCGTGGCACAGTTCGGCTTGCCTCCGAGACCAGATTCCCCTCTGCGGTGGAGGGCACTGGCCAGCTGTTGGCTGCTTGCTGGCCAGCTCCAGAGAAGGCCTCATCGTTCCCCTTCCAACAGCTCAGTGATGCTCTAGGGCTTTGCTTGCCAGACCAGTCATGGGAAAGGGGTATATGTGCATGGGAAGGGCATGCCGGGGGATTGCAGGGCTGTGTGCTCCCTCCCTCCTGTTGCACCTGCCCCCTCCACCCTGTATTTGGCTGCACGTGCAGGATTCACACTGAGCAGTGCTCTGCATGAGGAGCTCTACGCACATCATGGAGACCTACGCGGACCTGCCTGGCCAAAGGGTGGCTGGATGGCATGGGCACCTGTCTGGCGGTGGTGCACATTGGGGGAGGCAGCTGCCTTACCTGGCCTTTGACACCTCCTTTCAGCAGGAGTGTGTGGAGATCATCTGACCCAGCAGGAGTGTGTGGAGATCATCACATGGTGGAGGCCCACTGGCTCATGCTGCTGCATCACTGGGCAACTCTGCCACCATTTCCACACTTTGTGACAAGAAAAGCCCATCTTGATTGGGAATCCTAGGCTCCCTTGTATTCACTGTAAAAAGCAGTCTCTGATTCCCCTTGCTAAGCATCTCCTCCACATCTTCATCCAGCTAATCTATTAAAAATATCAGGCAGCACAGGGGCTAAGGCAGAGCTCCGTGGCACACCCCTCGAGACCTCCCTCCAGGCTGACAGAGCGCTGTTACTGTGCACTGCTCCAGCAGCTGCAATTGCATCTAGCTCACCATTTTCCACTGTGACAACAAGGATATATTAGGAAACTTTTGTGAGATGCTTTGCTGAAATCAAGAGAGACAGAGGGGTTTGGTTTGGTATGACTTATGGCTTATTCTTCACAATGCACTTTTTGCTAGATGCTCCCAGACTCACTGCTTAATGTCCCTCCCTTTTAGAATGTCACCTGGTGCAGATAGCAGGCTGACTGTCAGTGGTTTCCTAGATCTGAAGGCAGGAACGTCTCTGTTCTTTTGGCTCCTGCCTCATCTTCCAAGTGGCTCTGGAGAGCATCTTCAAGCTCCTTCTGCACCTGGGGTGTAATCAGAAAAAACTGTTGAAAAGGCATGCTAGTCAGAACTAGCTAGCGACATCCAAAGGGCCTAGCCACTCCTGTGCCATCTAGCTGGATGAAAATACAGGATCAATATCTGCATTTCATGGAGCCTGAAACAGACAAAATAAAAGTTAAGGAAATTCAGTAAAGCACAGATGAATTGATTGCTTGTATGTCGTGCACCACTAAAAGGCAACTTTGAAACTGTTCTCTCTCAGGCTGGGCTAGCAGCTGCCTGCATCTCACAGGACAATCTGAAAATGTTTGCAAGTTGCTGAACTTTTGAAAGCATGCTCTTTCAAAATGAGCATGCTTTCAAAGCACATGCACCTACCTAGTTTAAAGTTTGTCGCTATATTACTCATTCCTCTTTCCTCTTGAAAATATATTAATCATAGAATAATAGAGCTGGAAGGGGACACAAAGGCCATCAGATCCAACTCCCTGCTGTTGCAGGACACCGTGTTACATCATTCCTCTCAGATGGCTGTCCAGTGCTTTCTGAATGTCTCTAGTGTGGGCGAGCCCACCACCTCTCTAGCTCTGGCATTGAGGAAGCTTTTCCTGATGTCCAGCCTGAACTTGAATTGATCATTCCATGTCCTACACTCTGCCCTCAGCAAGAAGAGATCTTGACCTTCCTCTTTGTGACAGCCTTTGAAGTACTCAGAGAGGGATATCTGGCCCCACCACCCTCAGTCTTCTCTTCTCAAGGCTGAACGTGCCCAGTTCTCTCAGTCTCTCCTCACAGGGAAGTGTTTGCAAACCCTGCATCATTTTTGTTGCCCTCCCCTAGACCCTTTCTAAGTTTTCTGCATCTTGCTTAAATTGTGGTGCCCAGAACTGGACACAGTATTCCAGGTGAGGCCTGACTAGTGAGGAGTATAGAGGAACTACTACTTCTCATGATTTGGAAGTAATACTTCTGTTAATGCATCCCAAAACAGTGTTTGCCTTTTTGGCATTGCATTGCATTGTCAGCTGATATTTAGCCTGTTGTCCACAATTACTCCTACATCTTTTCCTTTTTCAGTTCTGTTGAGCCATGTATTCCCCAATTTGTATCGATGCCTTTGGTTTCTTTTTCCTAGTGGAGGACTTGGCATTTATTCCTATTGAATCTCATTCTGCTGCTTTCAGCCCTGCATTCAAGTTATTAGGATTGCCCTGGATCTTCTTTCTGTCTTGTAGGGTGTTTGCTATTCCACCCAGATTTGTATCATCTGCAACTAGCACAATTTACCATTGGACACGGCCATCACTAGGAAATCTGTTCTTGGAAGAAAATTCCTCATTCGTGTTGTCCCATCATTGTGACAAATCACTAAAGCATGCTGAGAAGAACATAAGCAAAGCTGTATTAGCTCAAACCAATGACCCATTCAGTCCAGCACTCCGTTCACACAGTGGCAAACGAACTGGCCACTATTCAAGCAGGTTGGGTACAGCCCTCAGCAACGGTGTATGCAGGCAGAACAGAGGTAGCACATAGCCAGCAAAGCTGGTAGCCATGGATAGAATTCTCCTCCATGGATTTGTCTAGTCCCCTTTTAAAGCCATCCAAATAGGTGGCCTTCACTACTACCTGTGGCAGTGAATTCCACCGTTTAACTATGTGCTGTGTAAAGAAATCCCTTTTTTTATCTGTCCTGAATCTCCCACCAATCATCTCTGTAGAATGATCCCAGGTTACGGTATTATGGGAAAGAGGGAAAAAAAATCTCTACTTTCTCCACACCATGCAGATACACTTTCATCATCTCCTCCCTTACACACCCCTTTTTCTCAGCTAAACAATCCAAGTTTGTGTAACTATTCCTCACAGAGGAGCTGCTCCAGCTTCTTGATCATTCTAACTGCCCTTCTCTGCATTGTTCCCAACTCAGTGATGTCCTTTTCTAGGTGTTGTGACTAGAACTGCACACAATATTCTGAGTGCAGCCCCACCAAAACTTTCTATAATAGGAGCATGAACTCAGCAGTTTTATCATCACTTTCTTTCCCAGTAATGTCTAACATGGAGCTTACCTTTTTCACAGCAGCTGTGCATGGGGGGGAGGGGGGTGCCAGCATTTTCACTGAACTGTCAACCACAAGCCCAAGATCCCTTTCTTGATCAGTCACCACTAGCTCAGATCCCAACAGACTTCACCTGAAACTAAGATCTTTTCCTCCAACATGCAGTACATTACACTTGCTTACACTGAACTTCGATGCCCATTCTCTGATCTTGGAGAGGCCCTGTTAGAGTTCCTCACAATCCCTTTTTTACCACCTGAAATAGGGCTAGGGGAGGAACTGGTCCAGGTTCCCGACGAAGTTGGTGGCAGGGGTGGGTATAGAAGGGGCTGGGCTGCCAGGAGAAGACTGTCAGCACCTGGGCTCTTGGTGTTTAGGCAGGAACCTTTGGCGTGATGGTGTATTTCTTGAGGGCGGGGGGGTCACAGTCCAGGGCGTAGGCAGCTGGGTATCAGGTCAGAGCACCAGGACCCAGACAACTGGCACACCACAAGGGCCCTTCCAAATCGTAGTCAGGTAGTCCAGAGGTCAAGGTGAGCAATAGAAGTGTGAAGTAAGTCAGTCCAAATAGAGCAGAGCAGCCAATGCTGATCAGGAGTAGAAAGCCAGAGAGACAAGCTGAGGAGAAGCAAACACCTGGGATTGGAGTGGAAGGCAGAGCAGGTAAAGCCGGGCATGGTCCAGAAGCAGAGGCAGGAGCAAGGCAACAGGCAACCTCCAGAGACAGGCTCCAGGAGGCACAGAACACTCTAACAACACCAAAGACCTCTCCTGCTGAGGCAGCATCTGAAGGGAAGAGTCAGTTCTTATATAGCCTCAGGGCTCTTAGGTGGTGCTCGAAACATCCCAGGTGGCAATTGACTGTGGGTCTGGTCCAGCAACCAGCAGGGCTGCTATTCTCTGGCCAGAAGAGGGAACCCTGGTGCTGCCTCAGAACCTCAGAGGGTGCTGCCTGTGCTCTGAAGGGGGGCTCGGTGAAGGGGCGCTGATGGGAGGTGGGTGCAGTTCCTGGCCATTTATGCTGCCTTGTCTGGTGGGGGGAGCTCATTCTTCTGGCAGTGGCTCAAGTTTTGTGGGGACAGTCCATGCTCTCATCCATGCATTCATTGGAGAGTCCCTCCCCTTCAAAGGGCATGCCTTCTATTCGCACCCACATCTCCTGGGGGAAACCCGCTGAGCGCAGCCAAGAGTTGAATTTCTGGGTGCTCGAGTGAGGCCACGTGGTGGAGTTCGGATGTGCTGCTAGGAGGTGGAAGGTGGTAGTGACTCGCGCATAGGTGAGGCATCCCTGGACTGAGGGCGAGGGCAGCAGTCAGGTGATTGGTCCTGGTATCAGCAGTGGTCTAGGCCAGTGGGATCCCTGCTTGTGGTGTTGGTGGGTGGCTGCTGTGGACTGGGGAACTGGTGCTCAGCAAAGCTGGCAGACGGGCTCTCGCACCACACTTTTTGCCTTGGTCATAGCGGTGGCTTTTTTCTTGGTCACAGCAGCCATCTTCTTGGGCCTCTTTCTCAGCATCATGGTCTTGGCGCCTGTAGAAGTAGAGGGCCTCTTCACACTCTGCTTAGACGAGTCAGACCCTCTTTTTGAGTTCAGCTTTCAGCTGGTCTGCCTGCTCCCAGTGTGTGATTTTTAGAAGCCTGGCAGCGGGGACACATCTTGACTATGTGCCCTCGCCGAGGCAGAGGCGGCCCAGAAAATGTCCATCTGTCTATGGCAGATGGGCCTCACACAAGGTGCAGGTGCAAAAGGCTGCAGATGCCATTGCAGAGATGGGAAGATGGCAAGAGAGGAAAAAGGAAGAGTGATAGGAAAGCTGGGCAAGAAAATATATTTTTTTGATGAGCAGAGTCTCTCTTCTTTTTGAAGTTGAAAGAATGGCTAGTAAGCAAAGGCAGGAGGAGAACCAAGGGAAAAGAACAATAAGGTACTTAGCAGTACAAACAAGGACTGAAGGGGCAAGAAGCAAAGGTTTCCCAATCTATGTGATGGGTGATTGAAAAAAACTGTGGGGCTCGGTGGGAGCCCCTCATTATATACCCCTGCGGGGAGAGGCCCCTGCCCACTCCAGCACTCTGAGATAGTGAGGTTTTCTCAATTTAGGCCTTGTGGAGGCCCATACATGTGATGCACAGAGACCCCAAAGAAGAATGAGTGGCTACTAGAGGGGACAACAAAAGATAGGTTATTTGTGAAAGGATCTGGCTTAGAAGGTTGGTTGTTTGTGATTTAAATCTTAATGATAATCTGGTCTCTCAGATTTGAGACTACTCTATTTCTGAGCTTTGGTTTGTCAGTGTAGCCCTAAAGACCTGAAGCTACCTTGGCACCTTGCTGTATGTTTATAAGCAGTCTCTTTTGTTAACTAGGCCACACCATGGCTCCTCTTCTTTTTTCTCTTCTCTTCTTGAAGTCTGGGCTTAGTTTAAAAAGGCTTGAGGAAGGCTGCAGGAGCTGTAGGTTCCTGCTGAGCTTGCCCTGGGATTTAGCTCCCAACTGTAAGCTGGTGCTGTATTCCTCCTCCTTTCTAAGCCTGGGTTTAGCTTAAATAAGGCTTTACTTTAAATATGGCCTCCCTGCCTGAGTAAGGCTGCAGGAGCTGTCCTGCTATTTTTAATTACAATAAATATAAGGGTCCCATAGTTCATTAATGCATTATTAATTGTACCCTGAGGTCTAATTATGGTTGGCTTTTGTTACACTTTCTTGGTACACGTCACTGAAAGTGATCAAATATTGTAAAATGTAAAAAGGATCTAATTCCCTCCAGGCAAAAGACAGAACTGTGATTCAGCCTCATAAGTGATGATCATTTTTGGAGGAAGGAAGGCTGGGAGGAAAGAAAAATGTAACTTAATTGGCCACCCAAAACTACCTTCGGAGGGGATGGGACCCATGACTCAGGCTGGTCTGCATGTGCAGCAGAGTCGGGAGGTGGAACGGGATGGCGCTGCTGGGCGCACCTTGTCCTGCAGGCCTGCTTCCCTGCAGCGAGCTCGGGCACCGTGTGGACAGCAGCCTGTGCTCGGCGGCTCCCTGGCTGCTCCCAAGTGGCTTTCATGTTAAGGGGCTGCACTTGAAGAGCATTGCCATTTCAAATTGAAAATTCAGATTGAAGATTAAGCCAAGAAGCGAAGCAGAATGTCAGAGGGAGGCTCAGCACTTCCCCTTCTGTGGTATTTTCTGCCTGAGGGTCTTGCTTTTACAGGGGAAGCATTCAACAATGATTCCACCTCTCACAATCATACAGCCCACTCTGCTGGCTCCAGCATTCCAGTTGTTTGTGCTGACCAGAACAGTCCCTTGACCTTCAGGCTCAAAGTCAAGCAGATTCCAAAGGCATTTCTCAAACTGTCAATTTTGATACAAATTATATGAAAATAGTTGGCAGCATACCATAGATTTTCAAGTAGTTAGACAATACTTTGCTTACTACAGAATCAAACAGGGTGCTTACTGACTTTAGTTTAAGATAAAGATAATTCAAGGTTTTTTTGGTTTTGTTTTGTTTTTTTGCAATTGTTATATTTTGCCAAATCTCCAATCCAGTAAGATATCTGCATTTCTAAATGCACTGCAACTTTATGGAGTCAGAAACTGCAAGTGGCTGCTGTGTAGGCAAAGGAAATCCTCTTTATTTTGCATGCAACATATTTTTCAGGGACGCCCAAGGAAGCTTTGTGCAAGATGTATTTTTGTTCCCATTCCACAGTAGCTTTGGAGACTGTGTGCGCCCCCCCCCCCCTTTATTCAAGCAGCATGTTTCAGTGAAAGTTTGCCAAGGACACCCACCTCACCCAGTCATCCTCCGCAAGGCTTCAGAGCTGCCTTTCACACAGGAACACAGGGAATGGGGCTCAGAGTCCTTTTGCAGAGGAATGCAGAGAGCTTAGGCTGCCCCAGGTTTGTTTTGTCTGCTTCTCCGATGCAAGGCTTCAAGAGCTGCACTTTTATCTGCTTAATTGCAGATGCATGAAGAGATGGATGCTCATGGCAGCAGGCTTGTATCGAGACTGGCGCATTCAGAATGGTAGCCCTCCATCTTGGGAACTGACCAAGGAGCATCCACTGTCAACAGCACTAATGAGACTTCATGCTGACATCATGGCTGCCCTTCACCTGACTGATGAGGAAATAAAAGCTAAAAGAATGGGCTTGTCTTGGACTTTGCAGACAATTTATCTGAGCGGTTACAACAACAGTAAAAGCAATTTGCAAAATGCAAATAAGATTCTGGCTTTTCATGTAGTTAATTCACATAGTCTTCCCTATCTCATTGATGCTACAGTGTTTACAACAGCTTGTAGCAACAAGCTGAAGAATCTATTGGGAAGTAAGGAGCTAGTCTACTATTTTCAACACACACACCCTCATCAAAAATCTCTTGGAAAATATGTGACTTAAGCTTGTTTGCGATAGATGTGAACCCAAACGTTATGCATACACCAGAGTTCATGCATATTGTCCTGCCCTTTGCCCTGCCAGCTACAACTGCCTCCTCTGTCAAAACATAGACGAAGTCCTCTGCGCAGTGGCCAGTTTTTTGACTATGTCGCTCCAGAAAGTACACTGAACTTGAATGGTTCCAGGAATTAGACATGGAGCCATTGAGTCCAAGCCACAGTCTGTTTGACCAAGAATATACTATAGGAGACTGTTTCAGACTGCAGCCTTAGCCCATTGAAAGGTTCTGCTATGCAAAGACTATTTAGGCTAGATAATTAGATCTAGTTAGCATAGTTCATTAATTACTAAATAAATGCATAAAACCCCATCTTGAATGCACAGTTGAACTTGGTGAGAGCACCTGACAGCATGCCACCAGGAGGCCAGAGTCCCTCAATGGCTGATCTCCTGGCAGGGTCACCCAAGAAGGAAAGGTCGAAGCAGAGACACCAGACTAAGGTGCACCCACCCTCTTTGGGTGCAGTGGTCCCATCAGCAGAAGAGACCGGATCTCTCTAATGGGGATGGGGGTGGAGGAGCCTGAAGGGCAGCTATTGGGTGGCACCAGCAGCAGCAAAGGCAACACTACTGCAGGACCTTTCACAGGCAATGGCAGCGACATTCAAGGTGACCCTGGTTAGTACTGGCAAACCACTTCTGAATTTTCTTACTTTGAAAACTCAGTAATGAAACAATCCAAAATGAAACAAGAGGTCATGCCACGAGTGCCAGGAGAGGAGACTCCCAGGTCGGCAGGCACTCGACTACTGGGGAAGAACAAAGGGCAAGTACCGATAGTGCTGATGCTAATGATGCAATTAGAGCAAAGGCAAAGGAACTCTAGTGGCTGACATGCTCTAGAAAGTCCAGTGCTGAAGTATATCATATGGTTGGTTTCTAAGGAATATAACATTTCCTGTATTAGAGGCTGCCTTTTTCATTAAGGTGTTTATTGTGAACTGTAGTATTTTTCAATATGCTGTTGAAATTAGCACCAAGAGTGGGATATGATGATTATGACTAAGCAATCATATACCTGGGAGTCAAGTTTGGGACCTTCCTCAGAAACTTATTGTGGAAATACTGCATGGTCCATGTTAGAACCCTTGAATAGACTGGATAATTGGCAGTAAAAAATAGAGAACCTGTATTCTCATAGCCACATTTTTAATATCAAAAATCAGAGTAACCCTGAAAAAGATCATTAACTGAAGCAAAGTTCCAAAACAATGGCCCACAGACTGGAAATGTTCAAAATACAAGAAAAGAGAAGCAAGACTGCAGCAGCCATAGGACCATTGCATTAATCTCCCATATAAGCAAAGTAATGCTGGAATTGCTGCAACAAAGAATAGTACGCTACATAGAACAAGGACTTCCTGATGTTCTGAAAAGGAAGAGGCTCTGAACATCCTACTGTAATTATATGTTGGCTACTGGAATGCACCAGAGAATTTATAGACTACGGCAAAGCCATAGATCAAGAGAAGATATGGATGGTCCTGAAAGAAATGGGTGTGCCCCAGCACTTGACTGTTCTGATAACTAGACTGCATAGTGGACAAGAAGCCACTGTTAGGACAGAATACTCTGAAACAGAATGGTTTCTTATAGGTAAAGGATTCAGACAATGGTATAGTTTATCTCCCAATATCTGTTCAATCCATATACAGAATTTATTGTAAGGAAAGCTGGATTAAAATCTAAGGAAGCAGGAATAAAAACTGGGGGAAAATGCATCAATAATTTAAGATATGGAGATGATACCACATTACTGGCAGAAATCAGCAATGAATTGAAAGAACAGGTTGCTTACCTGTAACTGGTGTTCTTCGAGTGGCCATCTGTGCAGTCACACATATGGGATACTGCGCCTGTGCAGTGCCTGAGGCCGGAGATTGCAAGCTAACGGTTTTTGGCGGGAACGCTCCGCTCCCTCCCCCTCTGAGTATAAGTAGCGGAGCGTCCGCCATTTTGTTCAGTCTTTGCGACCGAACATGCGCCCCCATGCGGATAACTAAGAGTGAGCTGGTGCGCAGGATAGGTACCGACAGGCAAAAATTAGTCGGTACTGAGAGAAGCATCCACTCACCGACACTGAGCGGGGCCGGCGGGTGGGTTGCGTGACTGCACAGATGGCTACTCGAAGAACACCAGTTACAGGTAAGCAACCTGTTCTTCTTCGTCGTAGCCTCTGTGCATCACACATATGGGTAGACTAACAATCTTACCATTAAGGAGAAGGGAAGGTGTCACTAATGAAGTATCGATGAGACTACAGTCCTTCCGAAGGAGCAGTCTCGACGAGCTCGAACATCGAGGCAGTAATGCCTGGCAAACGTGCATGGATTCGCCCAAGTAGCAGTGCGACAGACGTCGTCTAGTGCGACACACGAAGCAAAGGCGGAGGAAGCAGCGACAGCTCTGGTAGAATGAGCCCGAGGCATGACAGGAAGATCAAGCTTGGCAAGCTGATAGGACAAGGTAATAGTCTGGACTATCCATTTTGAAAGTCTCTGAAGATATCGGGGAGCCCTGATCAACAGTAGCATATTTGACAAAGAGACTATTCGTGCGTCGAATGGACTCTGTTCTAGATCTGTAAAAGGCGAGGCAACGACGAATGTCCAGAGAATGCAATGAGCGTTCAAGAGGGGTTGCAGGTGACGGGAAGAAGGCAGGCAGGACAATGTCCTGTCCTAAATGGAATGGAGTTGCCACCTTTGGAAGAAAGGAAGGATCAAGCCTTAAAACCACTTTGTCCTTGAAAAAATTCAAGTACGGGGGGTCTATGCGCAGGGCACCAAGCTCGCTGGCCCGTCGGGCTGAAGTAATTGCAATAAGAAAGGCCGTCTTCCATGATACCAGTCGTAGATCAGCAGTCGCTAAAGGTTCAAAGGGGGCTCTGGTCAAAGCCTGAAGGACAACCGAGAGGCTCCAAGTAGGCATCACTGGTCTTATGACAGGATTAAGATTATGAAGTCCTTTGAGGAATCTTTTAACCAGCAGATGAGAAAAAATGGAAGAGTCATCCACGAACCCCCGATGATGGGTGATCGCCGCCGTATACACTTTCACTGAAGAAGGTTTAAGTCCAGAACGATGGAGCTCGAGTAGGAAGGAAAGGATATGAGGTATAGAAGATTGCATCGGAGAAAACGAATGGGATTCGGCGAAAGTGGAAAAACGCTTCCATTTTGCTGCATAAGACTTCTGTGTGGAGGGCCTCAAAGCAGAGTCAATGATATGCTGGATGGAAGGATCCAGCGGAGTCGGATCCAATAAAGCACCTGTCGGAGCCGGCGACATAGCTGGGGCTGACAAGGCAGCTTCATGAGAAGGTCCCGGAAAATTGATCGGTACCGTATGAGCGGTGATCGGTACCGATGGAGAGGAGGAATCTATCGGATTCGCCAGGCTGTCAGTTTCAGGGATCCGAGATCGGGGTGACGAAGCGTACCGTCTTGTTGAGTGATGAGGTACGGAAGCAGGGGGAGAGGCTGGTATTCTCCGTGAGAGATAGTCAGAAGGGTGGCAAACCATGGCTGGTGTGGCCACCAAGGGGTAATCAGTATCCCGGACGGTCGATCCCGTGCTATCTTCGCAACCGCCTTCATTATTAGTGGAATCGGTGGGAAGGCGTAAAAATGCAGATTGGTCCACGTCAGCATGAAGGCATCCCCTAGGGATCTGAACCCAATCCCCGCCCTTGAGCGAACTGGTCGCAAACCTTGTTCTGGTGAGTGGTGAATAGGTCCACATCTGGGAACCCCCAAAGATGAAAAAGCTGGTCGCGAGTCCGAGGATGTAGTTCCCACTCGTGGGAGACAAGCATTCGTCCGCTGAGGAGGTCTGCCTGAACATTGTGTACACCAGCTAGATGTACCGCTATCAAAGTGATACCTCGGGGAATGCACCAGTCCCAAATTTCCAGGGCAAGTTTGGCCAGGGTCGGGGACTTTGTCCCCCCTTGCTTGTTCAGATAAAAGACGGTCGTGGTATTGTCCGACGTAATCTGAACAACCCGATGAAGAAGGAGATCTTCGAAGGAGCGTATGGCATTGAAGACCGCCAGAAGTTTGAGGAAGTTGATGTGCTTCGTGGATTCAAGCTGACTCCACGTGCCCTGAGTGCGTAGGTGATTGCATACCGCTCCCCAACCCGAGAGGGAAGCGTCGGTAGTTACTGTTATTGATGGAGACGGTGGACGAAAGGAAACTCCGACGGCTAAACTGGGTCGTCTTGTCCACCATAGAAGAGAAGAAAGAACCGAGGATGGGATCCGAATCGGTTTCGACTGGGAGTCTCTCTGAGGGCGAAACAGCTTGTTGAAAATTAGCTGTAAAGGACGGAGGCGCAGCCTGGCATGTGGCACCACTGGCACTGCCGCCGCCATATGGCCGAGCAGTCTTTGAACAGATCTCGCAGGGACCGTTCCATCGCGTCGCATCCGAGTGACATGTCGAATAATCGCGTCTTGTCTGTCGTGGGGAAGGAAGGCCTTTTCCATCGTCGAATCCAAGCACGCTCCGATGAAGGTGAGAACCTGCGTTGGTCTAAGAGAAGATTTCTCCGTATTAATACATAGGCCCAGATCGTCCAGCAAACAGCAGGTTATGCAGATGGATTCAAGGAGCCCGTCTCTAGATGGGGAAACCAGCAGCCAATCGTCCAGGTATGGATAGATATGGACACCTTGTAGGCGCAGAAACGCGCAGACGGGAGCCATGCACTTGGTGAAGACCCTTGGTGCGGTAGCGAGTCCGAAGGGCAAAACCATGAATTCGTACAGAGTAGATGCGACAGCGAAGCGAAGGAAACGTCTATAACTCGGATGGATCGAGATATGGAAATAGGCGTCCTTCAGATCTATTGAGGCGAACCAATCCTCCTTCCGTAGCAACAGCAAGATATTTTGAAGGGTGGTCATTCTGAACTTCCTTGCCTGGATAAAGCGATTCAGGAAGCGCAAATCCAAAATGGGCCGAAGACCACCATCCCTCTTGGGGACCGTAAAATATCTGGAATAGAATCCATGAATTCCATCAAAGGAAGACAATTGACGAATCGCTCCTTTACGAAGAAGTTTTTGTATTTCATCGAGCAGGACCGGAGAAGCCAGGGTAGACCGTACCGGACTCAATGGAGGAACGATGTCGAATTCTATCCGATAGCCGTACTGTATGATAGACAATACCCACCTGTCAGATGTAATGGACTCCCAAATGGGAAGTCGGCTCTGCAACCAACTCCCAGATGAGAGGGGGGTGGATATTGTTTGGGAAAAAGAATTGGTCTGCGCGTCCTGTCAACGCTGGCGTCTTTCTGTATCGAATCGCCGACGGGACTGTTGGTAGCGCTGCTGGGGCTGCTGTCGGCAGCGCTGTTGTTGTGGCTGTCTCTGTTGAGGTTGTTGTCGAGACTGGAAGGATTGGCAGTAAGTAGGGCGGGACCATGGCCACTTACGTCTCGTTTGGGGTGGTAATTCCATTCGGCGCGCCGTCATCTGAGACTCATGGAGTTTCTTGAGCTTATGATCCGTGCGGGAGTGAAATAGCCACCCGTTGGCCATTCAATGCCACCCGTTGAATGGCATCTCCTCGATTCTGCGCTTGGTCTCATCAGGAAAATGGCAGCTTCGAAGCCAAGCATGCCTGCGCAAGGAGACGGCACCGACGAGAGCTCTGGAGGTCGTGTCCATATGATGTCTAGCCGTAGACAATTGCTGGACGGCCACTTGCATGGCCTCCTTTATCAGAACTTTAGCGACCTCTCCCTGGTGGTCCGGTAGGGTCGAGGCGACGTTGAGAAGGCGTTGCATCAGGAAATATTGATATCGCGCCAACGTCACCTCGTATTTGGAAATACGCAATCCTAATCCTGATGCCGAATAGACTCTTCTAGCCAGAGAGTCAATTTTTCTGCCTTCTTTATCTCTAGGCGTAGTATGGCCTCTGGCCTCCCTACTCTGGGAGGATTCGACGACGATGGAATTTGGCTTAGGGTGTCGGAGGAGGAAGGGGATATCCTCCTCCCGAACCCACTACATCGTCTCATACCTCCTGGATGTAGGTTGTGGGTGGGAGGCCAAGTCCCATGGCTGAATCATAGCCTCCCTGAGGGTGGTAATCGGTGGGAAAACAATAGAGGTAGACTGCTCTCCCCGGATGACGTCGTAAAACCTGTCCGTGGATGGCCCTGGATGTTGAATTGCATCAATGTCCAGGGCGTGGATGAGTCGAGCCATCAGGTCCGTAAACGAGACGTGGGACTTGTCAGGCGAAGCAGGATCCTGGGATGTAATGATGGCGTCAGGGGAGGTCGAGTCCACCTCCGAATCATCAGAATCAGCCCTATAATATGGTGGGGCTGAAGAGGAGGAGTCAGCCGGCGAGAGGGAGCGGCTGCTGTCCCGCTGGGATGGCGTCGAAGCTCTCCTCGGATCGCTCGTGTGCGGTCGGTGGCGAGGAGGCGAGAGTCGGCCCCGAGGCTCTGGGTAGTAGCCAACCGACTGGGGCTCATTCTAGCGCTGATATAGTGGACGGTGCCAACCCTCCATAGGTTGATCGGCCAATCGGCTCCGTTGACGTCAAGGTGGAGAGGGATCGATGTCCGCTAAAGCCTGGGGCATCGGTGTTGGGGACCAAGCCCGCGGGGGAGAGTCTCGTATTTCCCCTTCAGATATCGAGCCTCTTTGTAGCGGTTGAGCCGGCTCGGACGGATGGTCTGGCATTCGTCAAGGGGACCCTTGTGGGGTAACCCTCATAGCCTCCTGGATCAACGGATCAGGAGGTGTCGGTACGGTAACCGGTCCCGGTACCGAAGGTGCCGACGAACCCGAGTCCCGGTGTCGTGGGCGCTCGAGTCCTTTCAGGTGCTGGGAAGGCTTCGAAGGCTTATCTCTCTTAGCCTTCTTATGGCTCGTCGACTTGGAGGAGTCGGAATGCTTCCTTTTCTCCGACTTCTTCTTTGGAGAAGCAGGAGGAAGCGCAGTAGACGACGCACCTTCGTCCGAAGGGCGCTTCTGCGGAGCCATAGAGGAAGCGGTGGGCTTCGGGGCAGTCACAAGAGGGTCCAACTGCATAAGAGCCCGGTCCCAAAGAAGCCTTTTCAACCGGTTTTCCCGGTTCTTTCTGGCTTGTTTAGAAAAAGCCAGACAGTGTGCGCACTTGTCGGTCCTATGCCCCTCTCCCAGGCAGAGGAGGCATAGGTTGTGTGGGTCGGTTGGAGACATCTTCGACCCACACTCTGCGCACTTGCGGAAGGCCGCCCGCTGTGCCATTGCAGAAACAAGAAGAAGACAGTATAGAAGGTAAGTATATATTTTTGTTAATTTTGTTTGTTTTTTTTTAGAGTGAAGAACGGGAACGAGAATCAAAGAGGAAGAATGAACTAGGAACAGGAGAAGGAGAAGGTAACGAGGGAATAACAACTTGCAAGAGAAGCTAGCGAAAAAACGGTCAGAGCGAAGACGAAGCGGCATGAGGCACAACGAACGGCAGTCGCAAAGACTGAACAAAATGGCGGACACTCCGCTACTTATACTCAGAGGGGGAGGGAGCGGAGCGTTCCTGCCAAAAACCATTAGCTTGCAATCTCCGGCCTCAGGCACTGCGCAGGCGCAGTATCCCATATGTGTGATGCACAGAGGCCACGACAAAGAACAACTGCTGATGACAGTGAAAGAAGAAATTGAAAAGCAGGGCTGCTGTTGAATAGTATGAAAACAAAAATCCTGACTATGGAAGAATGACACAACTTTAAGGTCATCAATGAAGAAACTAAAGTTGAGGAGGATTTTGCATACTTTGCTTCAGTCACCAAGTCTAGTGGAGTTTGCAGCCAAGAAATTCAAAGAAGGCTGAGACTTGGAAGGGCAGCAATGAAGGAACTGGAAAAGATTATCAAGTATGAGGACATTTCACTGGAGAATACAATGAAGATCATCCACACTATTGTATTCCCAATCACTACATTCAGGTGTGAAAGCTACAGTGAAGAAAGCTGACAGGAAGAAAATGGATGTGTTTGGAACATGCTGCTGGAGGAGAGCTTTGCAAATACCCTGGACTTTGAGAAAGACAAACCAGTGGATCCTAGCTCAAACCTAGCCAGAATTTTCTCTGGAGGCAAAAATGAGGCTTTCATACTTTTGGCACATCATGCTAAGGCAAAACTCACTGGAGAGGAAAATCATCCTAGGGAAGGCTGAAGTCAGAAGAAGAAAAGGAAGGCCAAGTATGAAATGGAGTGACACTATAAAGGAAGCCACAGCCTTGAGTTTACAAGAACTGAGCTGGGGTGTCAAGGACAGGGCGTTCTGGAGGGTCTTCATTCACGGAATTGCCATATGGAGAGACACCTTGATAGCACGTAACCACAATGATAGACTAATAAAAAGGACTTAGATTCATAGGATCCAGTTCTTCAACAGCAATCTTAATATCCTTTGTCAAAGTATTTGGTATGTTTGTTCCCACATTAATTCAGAAGTCACTTCCGTTCATGTCTATGAGATTTGCTTTCAATTACATTGTTAATTACATTTAACATTGCAGCCTTAGTTTATCAACTTTTTTTTCCTGGGTAGCACAAATATGGCCAGTTATTATCAACAATGCAGTTTAAAAACTGGAAGGACAGCTTACATCCTTGTTGCATTGTTAGTGAATACACTGTCAAGTCAGGGATGTTTTTTGTGGGGTGGGGTGCTAGATGATTCTGACAATAAATCACCATAAAACAATTATCTGAAGGACTGAAGTTGCTGGAACAACTCAAGCCACTGAATGGCCAGCATGGTTTTAACATGCTATATATCTACTGAAATGCTCAGGACCTCAATAAAGCTAAGCTCTTCAGGCAGCACACTTCCTAGCAGTTCCTACCAAATGCCCAGTGTAATCGTCACTGAACAGCTCTAGGTGACATTATCCAGGCTTGCACAGGCAAGATGTGCACAAGTCTTGTGTGTGAACTGTAGAGGCCCTTCAGTGAGTAAATGCCACTGTCTTGATTTGGATTGGCCACCCCATTAACCACAGGCTCTCTGGGAGGCTCACAACACAGTATCAGAGATGTCAGTCAAGAGGAGCACTTTCTAAGTCTGCAGAGAATGTACAGGTGCCTTTTTAAATTCGTTTTACAACCACAAGCATACATTCTTTTGGAACTGTAAAAAAGTTAACAAAATTCTATCTTGAACAATAGGTGGCAGCTTGTTCCCCATCACCATTTCAGCACCACCATGCAGCACAACCCTGCCTGCTCACTGCACTCTCCTCGCAGCAGGGGCTGACATTTCTCAGATACATCAGATCTGATCTCCTGCTGAGAGTGAGATTGAGATACAGAAAGTGCTTCTTCTCCTTCAAGAGAAAGTAGTTGCAGGGAGGGGGTCTTTTTGAAAGAGGTACAGTATGCAAAATGCCTCTATTTTTAAGGCTGACTTGGCACTACTGAAACCACTGGTAAAATTAAGCATTAAGCTTTTCAGTGACAGAACCTTTTACGTTTCAACTTCAACATTTAGCCACTTCAGTTTCTATCATGAGTGGAAATTAACAATATGTTATGAGCATGATCAGCCTGTGGGATATAATTTAGATATAGCATTAAAAACTATTCCAAAGGTTTATTCTGCATGAGTTTGCTTCTGATTGAATGCAATTGCTCACTTTACCTAACCAAATCAGCTGTGAAATATGGCAGCAAAATGACATTTTCACCGATCTATAACTTTTGTCCATTACATTAATTTGTTATATCATTTTACTTCAGAGATATCAGCCTTGTAATCTCTGAGGCAGTAAAGCTCTGTCCGGATTGTTTCACTTCCACTCCAAATTTCCTGCCCAGAAATGCCTCCCTTAGAATGTCAGGGAGAAATGCTGCAGACCCGACTTTTCCCCAAGCACAGGAAACCCGTGTGCAGGTGTGAAGCTTTCTCTCACACAAGCCTCCACCTTCAATCTGAATGGCTTATGGCCCAGAAATGGATTTCACTGGGCTGAGAGCTGGGCGGCTCTGACCCTCCCAGTGTTGTGGGACAATCAGCCATGCTGGCTGGGGGCTGAGAGAACTTGGGAGTCTAGCAGCATCTGAAGGACCACAGGTTCTCTACCTCTACTAGTGATACACTACAGAGATTCTTCAACCTCAGAAGACAAGCATGGATGGCCAAAAGTAATCAAGCAGTACCAGTGGTACTCTGAGATACAATAATTCTACTACAGTGGTACCTCGGGTCACAAACGCCTCAGCTCATGACGAAATCAGGTCGCGAACAGAAATTTCTGAATTTTTTTTCCTCAGGTTGCAAACTCTGCATCGGGTGAGAAACACGATCATACCTGTCTTCATACCTGCATGGCTACAATCACAGTGGTGCTCGGCGGGGGCGGGGGGGGAGATGGCTGCAATCATGGTGGCGTGGGGGAGATGGCCGTGATCACACCTGTCTTTCCTGCACAAGCGTGACTGTGCCCATCTCTGGCTGCACTCGTGCTTGTTCAGGGAACATGGGCGCAATCATGGTCGTGCTGGGGTGGGGGGGAGATGGGCGCGATTGCGCCTGTCTTCCCTGCACAAGCACACCTGCAATCACGCCCATCTCCCCCCTGAATGTGCCTGCAATCATGCCCATCTTCCCTGTGATTAAAAAAAATATTTACAGAACAGATTAACCTTATTTACATTGAACCTTATGGGGAAATTTGACTTGGCTCACAACCAATTTGGGTTGCAACCAGAGTCCTGGTACAGATTAAGTTCGTGAGCCAAGGTACCACTGTACTCCTAAGCAGTAATGGACAAATAATCAGAACTGCTATGCATGTGTGTGGGGTTTGATTAATGCAATTGGTCTAAGATTAGGACTGACATAGCATGGGGACTGCCTACATTTCTTGCTCCCTCCAACAGACACTCATGTACCAATATACAACATGCAAACAAAAGGCTCACACAGAAATGCTTCAAGCCATGATTTATCATTGATGACAGACAAAACATTAAAAATACAACATAAGAACATGGAAATCATGATTACAAACATAAAATGACCCATTTCCAAATTGAACAAAACCTACAGCCTCTACACTGGTGAAACAGTTTTATTAATCAGAAAAAAGACTTGAACTATTTTAATCAATAGGTTATACTGTTCTTGTTGTTTGCTTAATAAAAGGGATTCTAGTAGCCAGAGTGATACTGATGGGAGCTTTCAGAGGCAATCACAGGGTTTCAGTGTAAAATAATCCTAATTTTAGAATATGTCCAATAATCACACCTGCACTCCTTATACAAGGTAATGTCTTCAAATATGTCATACTCTAGTCACGTGCACAGAAATCCACTCAATCAAGAAAAAGCAGGACTTAGAAACATACAAACAGATTCTGCATATCAGGCTATTAAGACAGCATGAGTTCAATTCTCAGTATTTAAACAAGACACTTGAATACACTTGTGCTTCCTTCATCCCAAATATTTCCAAAAGTATAAATGAAGAGAATCTGTGGCTTAATTGTTGTGTCCATTTGGGGCACAACATCATGATCTCTTTTTGCAAGCAATCTCATGATGCTGGAAACATCATTCCTCAACAGGCAGAAGTTGAAATGACATCACACAGTCTATAAGCCATTTGGACGACACTTCCCAAACCTTTCCTTGACGAACTTTCTTGGGGTGGTAGCTGGAAGACGCATCATAGACTATATACTGTGTACAGAAACTCTGGTCAGAAGTGATCTCAGCATGATAGGCTACAGTATTGATTGTCTGGGTCACGTCATTATCTGGCTTAGGCTTCCTCATGAGAATCTGTCCCCCACCTGTTTTCACCAATTCTTTGAGTTTCTCTTTGTTGGGTTCCTTGAATGTTCCCAGAAAATAGAAGTGGCAGCCATCAAATAACTTGGGCAACTGGAATAAAGAAGACTGATTAAAAGGATGAAACAATACCAAAATATGCTCACAAAGCTACTCAGTGGCAAAGGGTCAGGAGCAGTATACCAACAAATAGTGCAACATTTGTATAGTAAGTGAAGGATCAATTGAACTAAGGTATGTCCTGCAGACAAGGACTATGTCTTGTTGCAAAGTCAAAGGAGAGAGAAGCCTGGGGTGACAGAGGTTGAGTGGGGAAGAAGGCCCCTTAGGCAGGTGTGCTAAGAATTTAATCAGGTTAGCTGAAAAGGCAAGGCAGAGGATGTGATAGGCTCTGAGAACTCTGAGGGACAAAGGCAATGAAGGGAGGGAGGAAAGTATTGAGAGGGGGCTGCAGAACGCCTGATGGAGGGCCTTTAGGAACAGGAAGGGTAGTCCTGTGGGGCAGGACTGGTAGACAGGGGAAGTGAACCAAAAATGTTTTGGAAGAGGAAATGCTGTGGAGAGAATAAGAAGGGCTGACTCTCATAGGGCTACCTATGCATTTCATGTAATCTAGCAAGATCTTTGCATAGTCTGTACTCATAAACCACCCAGGGAGCTTTTGGGCTGATGGGTGGAACAGAAATATAATAAATAAATAACCCACACCACCGCCAAATAAACATCATTATAAAGTAGTATCAGGAGAACTTACAACTAAGAAAAAACGAGCTGAAGATTAAACAGAAAATGTAAACATTCTTTTCCAATTTCAGACACGAATTCTTCTCAGTAAGAACTAAAAGTGACTAGAACATTAGGAGAGGGGGGGACTACCTTGCCCCATTCATATACACCAAAAACTCTGGAGTATGAGGACTGATACTAGGAAGAAAGCTTCTATCCTTACATTTCAGGCAACACCTTGAATAAATGTTTCCAAGACTTACCTTGAAAGAACTGAAAAGAGTTAGCAGCATATATGACAACAAAAATCCATTAACAGCTTGAAATTGCTTTCGGAAGTTAGAAGTTGTCTATCACTTCTCAAAAGCAAATGCTGGAATAAAGCACACACCTATACGTTCCTCCTTGTGCAAAGGTGGCAAATGGTAAAAAGTCACAATATGGATCCAAAGGCAATTTAAAGATTATCAGGAAACTCCTCACCAGCTGTTCTTTATTCAGTCGGCCACGTCGTGAACAGCAATCGATTTCATACTTCTCTTCTTGCTCTCGAGCCCCTGTCTGCAGGCAGGCCGTAACCCCTGAAGTAAGGGGGAAAAAATGTAAGGGCAGGGGAAAATGTACTGGTTTAAACTGTATCAATCCCTGAAGACAAAAGGCAAGATAACATTTTGACCAAAATATGATCAGTTTGAGAGTAGAGGACCCAGAATTGGCAAGGTTCAACAAAATATTATGAACAACAGTTAGGAACTGCCATAAGGCTTAATAGGTTAATTTGGAATAATGTTGGTATGAGATGCTACACAGACACAAACACTCCTTACCATATAAAATATATGGCAAAAAGAGGCAATCAGTCAGAGGAATCAACAACTTAATAATTGAAGTCCACTGAAGAAGCTTAATTTATTTAAATGTATTTGATGCAAACGTAAGCATGGACTTCTTTTAAAAAGAGAAAAAAAAAACATTATTTGGATGGAAGGAGCCCTTTCATTCAGAGAAGGACAACCACAGATCCAACCTGCAATTAAATAGGTAACCTTTCATCAATGAGATGGAAAACAAAGAGAAAATGTGGCAAACCTTGGGTTATTCTTTACCTTCAAACACTGAAGGCTCTCTGTTATCTGCACACAGTGGCACAAACAATGCACCAAGACTCCACAGTGGTGGCCTGCACCAACTGCACACTAGTACCCCTGTTACAGGACAAGATGAGAGCACTGGAGCAGCAAGTGTCCACCCTACGGACAGTTAAAGAAAATGAAGCGTTTCTAGGCAGAGCGGAAAAGTTGCAGCATGTAAATGTAGTCCAGAAGGAAGAAGAACAGCAAACTGAGGCAGCAGAAGAGAACCCCAAGGGAACAGAAAATGAGGAAACTTGCTGGAACAGGGTGGCAGGCAGACGACCTAGAAAACACGCTACATCTGTGAAAGCAGTGGAACACTTGAACCGCTTTAAATTACTTGAGGAAGGGAAGTGTGAGAAACCCACTGTGAAAGAACTTTACGGCACACTGGGTAACTCTGAAAAAGAGATAAAAGGCCAATCAAGCAAGGAAAAGGGTAGCAAAGTTTGCAACAGAAGAGGAGTGCTAGTTGTGGGAGATTCCCTCTTGTGCAGGATGGAAAAATATGTATGTCGTGATGACCCAGAGAATCACCAAGTATGCTGTCTCCCTGGCACCAAGGATAAAGATATAACCAGCAAGTTCACACAACTCATACAACCTACTGGCAAATATCACTTCCTTCTCTTCCACGTGGGAACTAATGACACTGCCATAAGAAGCTTCACTGAAATGGCATCAGACTTTGAAACTCTAGGGAGAAATATTTATTTATTTAAAACTGTTCTGTACCATCCCGTACTTAGACGTCTCAGAACTGAAGGCTATGATCCTTGGCCTCAAGATCTAGAACTTTACCAAATCCCAGTGCTCTGCCTGATGACACATGCGAAATGGTAATGACTGTTTTGTTAGCAATACTGATGCCCTAACATGAAAAGTCATGCCACGTAAGACCGACATGCATTAAGTATCTGTTGAGAATGGACACTGACTCATATGCACTAGTGTGTCACTAACTTAAGCAGGTGGCCTCTTTGGTAAGTTGGTATTTCTCAATCCTGCTTACCTCATTTGGTTATCAAAAAGCTAAATGAAGCATGTTGGGGTTTTTTAAATATAGGACTGATATGCACAGCCTTAAAAAGAGATGGGTACCAATGTTTTGTATTAAGGTCATTACACAGAAAAAAAATCCAACTTTTCCATGTTGGTGGTGGAATGCTGGGAATTGTAGCTCTTTCTTCTTTCTAGACATGCATAGGAGTGTACTCCTGTGTGAGTATTCCCAGACTTTAAGGAACTGGATTCCTGCTCTGGGAGCCTTTCATACTTGAAGCGAATGGCTTTTGTTCCATGTGTTGCACTGCAGTTAACTTATCCTATAAAGTCGGCCGAACTGGCTTTTTGTTAGCTTCCCAGAACTAGGTGAGAGCCTTTGTATATCAGTCAGGTTTTATTAGATCGATGTGCTGCTTGGTTTTTACTGCAATTTTTATTTATGTATTTATTTCTGGTATTGCAATTACTTTCAGATTTAATTGTGCTTTATTATGATAAGCTGCATTGTAGGCCTGCTGGTAGAGAAGCCAAGTAAAAATGGATAAAAAATAATTAAAATACCAGCTTAAGGTTAAGGCTACTGAGTTTTTATTAAATGAGTTGTCTGTTTCATGGATTGTCAAATTTTTTTGCGCCATGCACTGGCTGCAATATGCATTAGTGCAAATTTTCTCCAAAAAGGAAAAAAAAAAAATCACTTTTTTGAATCCGTGTGACTTGGAAAAAGATGGTTAGCTGTGGAATCTGCAGGCTGGATTCATAGAAATCTGAATTCATTTGATTCCATTGCAAATTTCTACAGCATCCAGGTATATTTATCAGGCATTCAGAGCCCCTAAACATCTACATGAAGTATCTTGAGAAAAGGGCTGTTACATCTTAAGTCTGCAGAAGCATTCCTCGTAAAATAAGCTTTTCAGTAATATGTTGTAAGAATATTTAAATGGGATTCAAAGGTAAGAGTAGATGAGTGGTTTTCTCACTTATGAGGAGGTGGAAACCTTCCATGGAGAATGTGCCAGGACACAGGTCAGGCTTACTGTCTGTGTCACCCTGCATTCACTGAGTGTGCCCCCTTCCTTCTATTGGTATGTATTTCAATGGCACATCACTAATGCTGAATGGTCCGCAGAGATGCCTGAAATGTTGTCTGGGAAATTTCCTTTAAAAACATTGTCTAACTTCAGCATTCAGAAATGGCACCCCGTTCCCGCACCAGGAGTTGCTAGAAGTCCCATTCACTGTACTACCTCTTGATTCTACCATCTTATTCTGCTGCATGTTCAGACCAGACAATCTTAAACATTTTATTTAAATAAGCATGCAGTGAGAAGTCTCTGCATAGCCCTATTGAGGAATGCAGCACTACTGGGAACTTTGCAATAATATGGGCACAGGGGGAGTAGTTACACCTGTCCGTCTGTGTTCTTTCTCGCGCCTATAAGAAAAAGAATGTTGCCAGAAGCTTCAGGATAGAAGCTGCAGCTGAGATTTTCATCAGTAACCTAGATACTATGTTGCTGTCAAAGCCGCAGCTAATGGAAGAAAGAAAAGAGCACCCTGTAACAGAAGACAGCGGCTACAGACAGCACACAATTGCTAAGATGTTCAAATTTAACCCTCTGCTAAAGGATGCCAAGATGAAGCAATGTGTCATGCACAGTGCTTTGGCAGTTTTACTCTTTAGTTCTCCAGAGGTTCACGCAGCAGTCCAAAACATGGTTTAAGCATGCACTATGGTTTAGCCTGATGCCCAAACAGACAAGTCAAGGTCATTCAGGGCCACAAGTCCTGTGGATGGCCAAACGTGGTTGAACAGGTGGGGTTATAGCAAGGTAGGAGTGCGGAGAGAAAAAAGCACTGGAGAAGGAGAAGGAATGCTATGGACTGGCCAAAGAAGCCATGTGAGTGTAAAGAGGGTGCAAAGGCATGCTTTGTGCTAGCTACTGCTCCTCCAGAAGCTGTATGCAAATTGAAGAACTGAGCAGATGGAAAATGAGCACAGACAAGCAGATTTGAACAAGGTCTTACTGGATCACAAGACCAAATGATGGATATCCCAAGCCATGATACAAAGCGAAGTCTTAAGAAACATACACTGAGCATTTCTGGCAGAGACAAAAACTGTGCCATAGTAGTAGACTGACCTTTCCCATATCAGTATAATCACCCTAACATGACCAGTATGGTATTATCTTCCTGAAACCTAAACCCCTTTCCTAGGTAAGGTAGTATCAAATCTAGCCTGGTCTCCTTGGAAAGATGTTTGGGCAGAATAGGAGTGCAGCTAAGTCCTCCTCCTTCACTACTGTTCTGCCCTAGAGGTGAATCATCTGCCCTAGATAACACATCAGAAGAAAATACACCAGTAACTTAGACTGCAACCTGTACTTTTTACATCAATTATACCAAAATGCTGCATTAAAGAAATCCAAAATCTCTAAAGGAAATACTGCGCAGATGTACACAGTTTAGAGTTAAAAGTTTCATTCTGCATAATTGAACTTACTATTTTTTATAGAATTTGAAATATCTTGGCAAAGGAAAGCTCCTAAATGCTGGTGGGAAAAGGGGTTGAAAGATTAGAAATCAATGATGCAAAGGGCAAGCCAAAGATTTCTTTTCTTTAACCACTGAAACAGTTCATTAAACTGACTACTAAGCCATCAGCATACTCTATCCAAATTCTGTATTGGAACTCAGTATCAGCTTAACATGCTTACAAAGCTCCTGAATACAAAGATTTCTAAATGGAAAATGTCCATTTATTTATTTTATTAGTTATTAGATTTGTATCCTGCCCTTTTCTTTTTTAAAGAATTCAGCAGCTTGCATCATTCTCCTCCTCCTGCTCTCAATCTTATCCCCACAACAACAACCCTGTGAAGTAGGTTGGGCTGAGAGTCTGTGAGATCGCCCGAGAACCAGTCTTAACCACTGTACCACACTGGCTCTCACACTGGTCCATGTCACAAAAACTATGCTGACAGGTGAACAAAAGAAAATAATTAAGATGCTTAAAATGTGCATTGTGCAATCCATGTGCATAGACTTTTGAAGAGTAACGAGCACTGATCTAAAATGGAACATGGGAAAGCAACAGAGAAAGGGAGACGAGGCAAGGCCAAACAGGGAGAATGTGCATTCACTGCAGTTACATGTACAGGGGAGGCTTTGTTTCAGCAGATGACGATGGGTAGGGGAGTCAGAATGTGCATCAATCTAGTCCAGTCAATGGCAGCAATGCCTCTCCAGGGTGTCTGGCAAGATTCTTCTCCAGCTCTGCCCGGAGATGCTGGGATCCTTCTGCATGCAAGCTGAGTGCTCTGCCACTGAGTCCTTCCTTCAGGATTGAGCCAAAGTCTTCGTAGGACATCTCTTATTTAAAGAGGAAAATATAAGGAAAGGAGGAGAGAGAGCAGAGCTATCTGAGGAAGAGAGGCTTATGGACAGCTGTGATTGGTGGAGCTGGAGAATAGAAGGTCATTAAGCATGAAGATGTGGGGAAAGAAAATGGAGAGCTATAGGGGGGTGATGCCACAGAGGGCCTTGAAAGCAAGGAGGAAGAAGTTTGTGCCAGGAAGGGCTAGAGACACCATTTGAGGAAGGGCCGCTTGCACAAAAGTGGAGCTGCAGGAACTCTTGAGCAGCTGGCGCAGCAGCCCAGAGGCCCCAGGGCTTCACAAGGTGCTTCGGGTAGACACAAGTAAATACTTTGGAAGGAGGCAGGAATGCACAGAACATCACTCAAGCTTTTTTGCACTCAAGCCATTTTCTCGAGGACATGTGAGAGAAGAGAACTCCCAACTTAGAAACACATCAAACAGTGACAGTTTAATTCATCAGTAATTTCAGGATTAATGTGGAAATGGCATTGAAGAGGAAGAAGGCATACAAAAGACTTAACTTTTTAATTCTTATTCATTTCTACATAAGCTTAATGCTGTACCAGGGATATAGCAAGTTTTAAAAGTGCATAAATCCATCTGAGAAAGCCTTGTCTGCCTCTGTTGCCTGGAGCCCTATCTTCCATTGCTTTCCATTATTCCATTGCCTTTGTTATTTCTATGGCTGCAATGAGGGTAGGAAACAACAAAGATAATTCCACTGCATGGAGGCTGAGATTAAGTTTCACATATTGCTGGTTTTTAGTTCAGAAGTTGTCAGGACCATAGATTAAGGATATCAGCAGGTTTTTTTAGTGTCCATAATGCAAGCAAGGCTTTTTGTTCTTAAAGAAAGACTGCATTTTAATACCTAAATTTTACAGGCAGCTAGTTGCAAACTTCTGTTGACTAAGAATCTACTTGTTAAGTTAAATATAGTTAAATTTAATTTAGTTAAGTTTAAACTAAATTTAAGTTAACTATATTTAATTTAACAAGTAGATTCTTAGTCAGTTAAATACAGATAGCTCGTCAGAAGCATGTCTATGCTAACCATGGCCAGCTACCAGTCAGCAAAGGAGAATCTGAACCCATAAATAGTTAGCAAAAACTATTTTGATATGGCATCCGAATTAACAAATCAAAGCCATGGCTCTGGCTCTGAAAGTGGAGCCACCTAGAGATTAGAACACTAAGCAAGTATACAATAAAAGCAGGTTGGTTGTTCCAAGCCACGGTTTGTCTATTGCATATTTGAAAGCACAAACCTTGCTTGATTTCTAAACTGTAGATGGTTTAAATCACAGTTTGACATATCTGAATTGAGGTACACTGTGGTACAGGAACTGGCTAGGGAGCGATCAAATGCTTTTCCTGATAAGAGGCAACCTGAGGTAGTCAGCATGAAAGCTCTTGGAAATCTGGCAAGTCCATTGCCAAATAACCACAAACGGTTTCTCATTCTGTTCATATGTACCCACATAAGTAACAAAATGATTGTACATGGAGGCAGCAGTTGTCAAACTGACTTTATCTCAAAGCTGAAGAGAGAATGCACATCACTGCAGCACTGAACCTACCCTTTTGCCTCCAACAGATGCCCTCTAAGAATGGAGGTCTGCAGCCCTGTAGATTCTTGTTTGAGTGCCAACGCAGTCATGTCTGTTTTTAACGTAACACTTGAAACTGCTTCATGCTCAGTCAAATCAATGAACCAGCTTGCCCAGACTCTGACTAGAAGTCTCCACAGTATTTGCTTGAGTGGAGATGGCAGGCTCCCCTTATTTTTTTTAATGACTGTTAGAATTCTTGCACTTCAATGGTTTCAATATAATGTACAGGTTTGGACGTAACAAACCTATGCCTGGGTTAGCTAAGAAATCATATCCTCCTCTCACATGCCTCCCTCCCATCCCTTCTCTGTTTAAAACAGCGTACTCAGGTCTTGAAGCAGGAACAAACTAAATCTGAATGGTTTCACCAGGCCATCTCCATGTGACTTTGGCACAATGCCAGGGCTGAATTGTTGCACTGCTGCAGTGTCCAATGGGCAATTCAGAGCAAAAGGGGATTCAGATGCAATCCTGGCGTTTTCAAACAGACTTAGGCAAATGTCTCTTTGCAGGACCCATTCTGTCTCCCCCAGTGTACTTATTTGCTGGCACAGCAAATCTTAAGAGTGAACCATAAAATGTTGTGTGTGTCCCCTGATGGGATTTATTCCTCGGTTGTGTCTAAGTGGACTTTGGCAATTGCCAAACAGAAGGTATGATAAATAAGCCAGGGGGAAGGGGGGGGAATCACTTTTCCTAGACAAATGTTTCATCAGCAGGAGTCCAATTATTTGTTATAACAATCTTTACCGTGTAACGGCTCTGAAGAAGACTAATAACAAAGACTGGTGGGAACAGATGGAGCCATGGTGTTAATTACAGGCACTTAGCTGCATCAGACCCCATGAGTTATTCCTTGCGCTTCTCACCAGGGAGGAGACTCACTGTTGTTTTTTAAAAGTATGTTGCTTACTAAGTTGGGATTATTAAGAGCCAAGACTGTACTAATAAGTACATTCATAACTCATTAAGGGAAGGAAGTGCTAAAATATGTTTTAAAAGTCATTGGATTACTACAGGCATTATCATGGGAGCAGACTTCCATTTCCACAGCGGAACTTCTCTTGGTCCTCCCTACGCAACCCCAAAGTCAGATCCAGAGGGGCCCCAACCATCCACAACAAATTTGGAGGGTGGTAGGGAGCAAAGGGGATCCATTCCACAGTGTTTTGCTGATAGCACTGGATATAGCCCCATGTTCTAAGGTTTTATGGTATTCTTACCTAAGTTTCATATCAGTTCCCTTCTAAACAAAATGTACGAATTTCAAGCTGTCAATGCATTTTTAAGTGGTAGGAAATTATACTGATAAGACTTAGCATTTATTTAACATTTCTCACACTTTGCTGCAAATTCTTACAGGAACTCTGTAAAGTAGGTCAGTACAGTCTTCCTATTGGAGAGGAAGAACTGAGGCAAAGATAGGAGTTTTGTGTAAGGGCACCTACTGAATTCTTGGAAGAGGCAAGATTTAAGAAAAAGACTTCCTGAACCACAGCCCAGGCTCTTAGTGGTGATGTTACATGAGATATCATGAATTGCTTCTAGAGTATCAACCTAAGCTCACATTCCAAAGAAATCGGGGCATCCTGCCTAACACATGTGGCAATTAGGTGGTATCCGAGGCCTCTGTAATGTTGCAAAATGCATTACTGGTGAAAGATCTCTACCTCTCAATCCTATTTCAGGTATCTTCCTAACCTGACAACTTTATCTCATATCTAGAACTAGCACATAAAGCCCAATATGACAAGTTTTTCAATGGGCGTCAAAGAATTAATTACTGAAAGGTGACACTATTAGGATATCATAATGAAAGGAATTGCAATTGGATAAAAAGACACTCAGCAAGGTTATTAAAATGAGAGGATACTTAAAATGTAATATGAGAAGCAGCTTTAAATAAAAGATGAATTCTGTAACTCATGCAGTGTCAGAAAAAAAAATAAATACATGTAGCACATTATCTAAATACGCAAACACACAACAGGCTCCAAGATCAATTTGTAAACTGCACAGACCTGTTCAGAATCTTACAGTTCACGCAGTCAGCTAAATTGAGCTCCAAGTATTTTTGAACAGATGAGTAATTTAATGGAGTAATTCTGTGTCTTCAAAACATAAAGTACTGGTTTAACATGACACGGCAAGGACATCAGTGAAGAGAACCAAATATACACATCCGAGGCAAATGGGCTACATTTCCAAACAGCCTTGGCAAGCTATATGGAATAGTTTACTTTAGTTGGCAGTGAAAGCTGGACCATAAGGAAGGCTGAGCGCCAAAGGATTGAGGTCTTTGAATTGTTGTGCTGGAGGAGACTCCTGTGAGTCCCTTGGACCACAAGGCGATCAAACCCAGTCAGTCCTAGAGGAGATCAACCCTGACTGCTCTTTAGAAGGCCAGATACTGAAGATGAAACTCAAATACTTTGGCCACCTAATGAGAAGGAAGGACTCCCTGGAGAAGAGCCTAATGCTGGGAACAATAGATGGCAAAAGAAGAAGGGGACGGCAGAGGATGAGGTGGCTGGATGGAGTCACTGAAGCAGTCGGTGTGAGCTTAAGTGGACTCCGGGGGATGGTGGAGGACAGGAAGGCCTGGAGGAATGTTGTCCATGGGGTCGCAATGGGTCGGACATGGGTCGCGACTAACAACAACAACACTTTAGTTGGAAGTAAGCTGCTTTACTTTAGTTGGAAAGACTAGTTTTACATTTCCATATGCCATACCCAATCTATTCTCATGGTATTGCTAACTTATACTAACAAAACCAAACAGAGTGAGCTGATTGCTAGTTACTGTTACTAGAGAATGTGTTTATCACCAGCCAGTACCATCAAAAGATTTTTGCTTCATTTTTCAGATTTCTTTTTCCTTAAAGCATCCCAATATTTTTACTAATAAGCCAAGCAATAAACAGCTGCATCTCTTTACTTACAAGCAAAGCTCTGATTAACTCAGTGGCGTCTCATTAACAATAATACAGAACATTAAACATCTCCAACAGATGGAGTAATATTTAGAACTATATTCTTGTCATTCACCTAACAAAAGAACCACAGGCATTTGAAGTATTATTGTTTCCAGTATGAGTTGAAAAGAATAAAGACACATGGGCTTGTTTGGGTTATAAACCATCTGGTTACTTACACTCAAATGTCAGGATCCAGCATCCAGTCAAAACTGCCAGCATGCACTTCATAGTACTTCGCACAGGATACTCAGGGATAACAACGTGAGTCACTAAAATGGAAAATAGCTTGCCTGAAAACTAGTGATATCACACTTACTGTTTTGACATGCTGCATGGCATGAGATACAGGAAGAGGGACTGCTCCTTCACATCGTTAAGGTAGTAAGTTTCTACAGGGAGGGGCATTCTCCCACACAGGCAGAAATGTCACCTGTGCACAGAAGGAGCAGCCATACGTCATGAAGAATTTATCTGGGGACAGCCTGAACTTGGGGTACTGCTTCAGAGGACAGAGGGGAGCAGACTGAACAGAGGGGAGCAGACTGCAGCTGAACGGGAAATGCTGAAAAACAGTCATACTGAGCAGACACTGCACACCACCATTTTAAACTCTGCCACTATTTTTAGTTTCTCAACATTTTCTCTTTGGAGACCCAGAATTAAGTTACCAATTTTTTACTTGCTACTGCATAGAAAAAGAGTACTCATTAAAGGACAAAATTAATAATGTTCATCCTCCTGAAGGCACCCTTCCCATAGGATTCTCATCTTATTTTGTTTCATTTCTACAAAAGGTCTAATTATTTACACTTGGAAAATTTGAGTACAAAGAGGCATACTTACCAGCAAAGCAAATCCCCCAAAATGCAACTGTTGCATAGATTATTGTCTAAGACAGGGATATCCAACCAGGGGCCTGCAGGCTGCATGCGGCCCAGGATGGCTATGAATGCAGTCCAACACAGAATTGTAAACTTACTTAAAACATTACGAGATTTGTTTGGTAACTTGATTGTGTGGTTCTTGAAGCTGAACTTAGTTAACAACAACATTGTGTTGCAATGTCACATAAAATAAACATATGTATGCTTATTTGTATGCATACATGGCTTCAGTTTTATGGTGATGTCTGCCTTCCATTTGTGAGCAACTATTTTCAAGAATGAAGCATGCTAAGAGTAAAATTAGAACCAAAATATCTGATCAGCACCTTGAGAACTCACTGAGAATTACAACTATTTCCATCGAACCAGATATTGATGCATTAGTTTCTCAAATACAATGTCAAATATCCCACTAGTTTTATGTTGCCCTCTTTTCTTTTACTTTCATTTTAAAAAATAATAAAGTTTTACTACTTAGATATGTTCATTTTCTATATTAGTGATTGCAAACTTGGGGTCTACTTGATGATTTTAAAAGACTCTCCAAATGGGGTACTGCATGATTAGGATTATTATGTGAGGACTTTTTTGCTTATCTGTGGTGGCAGACATCACAAATATTATGCAAAGCCCTTTTTTTTGCTCATCAGTTTTCGTTAGTGTTTGCATAGTTAATGTGCCCAAGGCAATTCTTCTTCCAGTGTGGCCCAGAGAAGTCAAAAGGTTGAAAACCCCTGGTCTAAGACATATTTTGAACTGTGAGATAGCACAATCTGGAAACTTTTTCCACAGAGGTGACGGTGGGGGGAGGCACTACTCCCTTCCACCAAGATTGAAGCACCCATAGACACAGATGGAATGAATGGCACCCTTCCCACTGTACTCTGGATGCTATTCATGTTTGCCAAAGATGGACGCTCTGCAGCTTGGGAGATGACACTCTGCATGCACCCACTGGCACAGGGAAGGTACCCTCAACTCTCCGCAGATACCAGAATGAAAAACAAGAGAAGAGAGATTCTCAAAGGTGAGAAGGATCCTAATTATTTAGGGCTATGGTTAATAATTAAAAATCTGAAAGGTCCTTATACAATCTCCATCTTAAAGAAAATGCTGGAGAGAATAGCAACACCTACCTGTGTTAATAAAGTCTGTAGATATTCTGGCCTTCAAAACCACAGCCAATTTACTCAACAATTGTTGCTGAACTGGATCAAGACCACTTCCAAGGAAAACAATAGGCTCTTCTCTAGAGTGATTTAGGTTTAGTTGCTTTGTAGGAACAAAGAGGAGAAAGGGTTAAGTCTTACATAACAGCAGCATTTTTCTTTTTCTTTTAGAGAAGCAACTAATCCTTTCTTGACATTTCTATTAAATAAGAAATAACTATTGCGACATGAGCACAACTCAGAGTAGCATTGCAGGATGCAAACAGTTTACATCAACATTCATTATTTCCACCTAAAGGGAACAAAAGAGTACTAAAGGGACAGCTAGGTCCTTATGGCCATCAAAGCAGCTTCCAGTCATTTAACAGGTTTTGCAAAGCTGGCCTCCTGGAAATCATTCATTCATTCATTCATTTTTGGATTTATATCCTGCCTTTTTCCTACAAAGGGCTCAAGGCAGCTTGCATCATTCTCCTCCTCCACCTTGGCAACCATATTCATGCTGTACAAACTTCCTGTGAATATTAGCGGTGGATTCTAAGAGAAAGAAAAACATGGAAGGCAAAAGCAGGGGTGAACAACCACTGGAACCCAAAGCAATTTCAACTGGCCATGGAAACAATACTAAATTTGGCCTCCCTGAAACTTTTCTATTTGTACATTTGTTGACTTCAACTCAATTTTGGTCATTTCCATTTAAGTTAGATTTCTCTCCTGGATCTGTTTTGGAAAAGTCAGCTTTGCATGCTCTTCCTAGGTAGACTGTATTGGGCTCTTGCCATTCCAAAGTAGATAATGTCCCCGCTCCAGCTGTGACAGCTAGAGAACTGTGGCAAACACTTTAACATCAGTTGCAGTATGAATTATTTTTACATGCAAAATTAACTTTATGGGAAATCTAGATGAATAATTGGCAAGAAAATGTTGGTTTGGCACTCCTGGATAGACAGGATTATTTTTCTTAGTCCTGCTGATTTTTTTTTGTTTTGTAGGCTAAATATAAATTTTCAGCTACAGTTGCACAGAAATACAATGTAATGAAACATTTGTCAGTATCTTAGTTTGGTCCTGCTGCTTTTACAACCTCACAGCCAGCTATGTTACTGGAAACATTGAATAAGGCCAAAAAAATTTTTTTATTTAATATTGGTGAATAAATGTGATACGAAAAGTCTGGAATGGAATGGAATAATGAACTGGAATACCTAATATTGCCCATTCAATTGAGCATTTTATTATTATCCATATCAGGTTATGTTTAATTCAGCAAAAGTTGACATATTGGATGCCACAATGTCTCTTTAATAAGAGTTTCATTAAATCAGTCAATTGTTGGAGGTGCAATGCAGCTAATGCTTCTATTCCTATCTGTTTTGGCAGTGTCCAATGGCAGCTTCTCTTTGGGAAGAGGCAATTCAGATAAATCTTATGATAGAAGATTCTTTAGGTTACACATACTCTTTTGAATTACTGACCCATTTCTTAGAATCTAATGCAAGGTCAATGTAAATGGATTTTCTGCACAGTATTGACAGCTAAAAGAGTGCTATTGCAACACTAACATAAACAGCCACCTGTAATAACACAATGCAAGGAGGATTTAATGACATTTTAGATTTTTGAACAGGTGGCCCAAAGGTTTACAAATTGACTGATATATTGATATTTGGGAAGCTTTTATGGAAGTATATGCATAACTATTTTGGTAACAATAGTATGTATGTTATACCCTAATATATAGGAATATATTCTATGAAACCAGTGCTGTGGATCCTTTTCTTTGCTCATGTACTTTTTTTTTTTTCCTTTCCCCCCTCATTACTTCTTAGGGTGCAATTTTGTTTGGTCTTATTTGTACAGCGGGACTGCAGGTGGCGCAGTGGTTTAAACTGCTGTGCTGCTGGGCTGGTTGATCGAAAGGTTGCTGGTTCGAATCCGCACAATGGAGTGAGTTCCCGTTGCTCCATCCCAGCTCCTGCCAACCTTGCAGTTTG
The DNA here is from genome assembly GCA_023646645.1 of Varanus salvator macromaculatus. Classification (NCBI taxonomy): domain Eukaryota; kingdom Metazoa; phylum Chordata; class Lepidosauria; order Squamata; family Varanidae; genus Varanus; species Varanus salvator. The sequence continues at coordinate 68,093 of JAIXND010000779.1, read as the reverse complement.
AAAGCATGCAAATGCAAGTAGATAAAAAGGTACCACTTCGGTGGGCAGGTAACAGCATTCCGTGCACTTTGGTGTTTAGTCATGCCGGCCACATGACCACGGAGACTGTCTGTGGACAAACGCTGGCTCCCTCGGCTAGGAAACGGAGATGAGCACCGCACCCTAGAGTCAGGCATGACTGGATGTAAAGTCAAGGGGAAACCTTTACCTTTACCTTTATTTGTACAGCACAATGAGAAGTAAATAGTAATTTTTAAAAATGTTCTGAAAGGCTGGAAAAGAACCTGAATTCTTAACGGAAATTATGTAGGCAGTATTCTGACCCTTCATTTTATAGAATTCATAAACAGGAATTGTTATTCCCACTATTTTCTAAATATCCTGGTCATTCCAATCTTTTAGAAGATGCTTTTATCTAATTTTATTGTTTTGCTTTTATCTAATTTTATCTTTTTGACCACAGTACTGTTCAATAGTTTATACAATCCACTGTAGAATTAATTCTAAATGTTGTTAGATTTTTTAGAGTAATTGTATTTTCCCTTATCTTAATTAACTTTAATTTTAGAATTATCTTAACTAATTGCAATTTTGTATTTTATTTGCTGGTCAATGACCGAATAGAGAATTGAGTGAAAGAATTCATTAAATTGATTTAGTGTGTACAATTTCATTTTGTTTGGGCAGCAGATCTGTTCCAAAACTAACACCTTCTCTTTTGTGAAGGCTTCTCATTGTTGTTTGCCTGTTCCGCCTAGAAAACAGACCCTAACTCTATCCTCCCCACTAATGGCCCTGACTGTGCATGGGGAACAGATAAACAAAGAACCAGTGCAGCTTTTGCTCCCGGTAAGAGGACAGGCAGAGTTAGGCCATCACTGACTGGGCCCACAGCTCCTGATGTGCACAGGAGACATTTCTCATCCCCACTATGCTCCCCCTTTCCAGGTCTCTCAACACATGCATTACATGACTGTGTTTACAAGACAAGTGTGGTGGACAAAGCTGAAAACCGTCAGAGAGTTTGGGTGCACTTCTAAAACATTAAAGAACTTGGCACATTCATAGATCTCTGGTGCCAGAATATCTGCAAGGCACTAGACATGAACACTTTCTCCCTCGGGCTTTGGAGGAGCTGCGGCTGCTCCTACATTGCCTCTTGTGATGCTTTGGGTGCTCTCCCTCCTCACAGTGCAATGGAAAACTTCACAGCCTGATGAAAGGAGTGTTCTGGGTGCAGCACTGCATGCCATGCTATTCTACAACAAGTGTGTGACTCTTCTGCTTCCTCATAGGGATGTGACTGCTAGCAACGGGATTGCCTTACACCAAGCCCCAGAGTCAGATACCACCTGCAGAAAATCTGTCACTCTTCAGCCCAGGAGACCTCTTACCCTCCTCCTCCTCCACTTCATGCACAGCAAGACATGCTGAACATGGAACGACCGCTAAGATAAGCCATAGGTTGTCAGGGTGGTTTACTGGTCAAAAATCAGCCTCCCTGTGGAAAGCAGTCTGAGTTTGAATGATGTGACAGCTCACCATGGCTACTCTCCACATATCGTGAGAGCTCAGACACTATGTTACTATTACAGCTGCTTCTATCTGAGAATGAAATGAGCAGTGGCTGGATAATGTTCCTTTTCTTGGCCAAGGAAACAATGTAGCAGCAACCCTGGGTCAGGAAGGGTGCCCCACCTGGGCAATGCCATACATACTTGTGAAGGATGGCGGACACATGCATTGACACTTGCCTAGCCAACTGTGGTAGATCAGAGTAGCCAGCCTTCAGGGTACTTTTTTGAGCTGAAAAGAGTAAACTTAGGTGTTATGGACAAGCAGTCTAATAAAGTCATCTTTGGAATTCACTGCCAAGGGCAGCCCACCAGGACTCTTCTCTGATGACTTCAGTTAGTGAAGACATTGTCATTTCAATGACCTCTTGCCAATACTGGATACTATTTCTATGTTATTATGACTGCATTGCTCTACTGCCTTTACTATTTGGCTTTCTGCCTCATTCATATATCTATATCTATCTGGTTATGAGATGGCACACAGATGCAATTTATTAATTATTTACTACTTTGACAACCTTTTAGACTCTTGACTGGCTATTATTTGAAATTGAGTTTTATTGCTATTTAAACTCTTGCATTTCTGCAGAACTTGCATTCTCTTTATGGTAGTAAGTTGTCTTGGGTGATTTTGGAAAAGAGTTGACAGATATTAGAAATAAGAGGAACCTTTGAAATACATACAGTATTAACAATCAACAAAGTTGGATTTAAGCAGCTGAAGAGCATTCCAAAACTTAGCTTAATACAGAGGTAAAGGGTTTTTTTAAGGAGTACTTACTTCTGCACATTGTGTAATAGAAGAAGATTCATTATTCACTGGTAACATCAGCAGTGACTTCATCTTTTCTGTTTCTGCATAATCCATGGGTTTGTGACCAAATATATTACTAATAAAACAAGGACAGATGGATCTTAAGTAAATAAAGGGTGTGAGTAGGCCTCTAACCACCTGGATACAATTGCACTGTAGATTTTCAACTTTCTTAATATGCAGTTTTCAGGAAAATTGAATGAAAACCCAATTAAGGCTGTCTAAAATTTAAGACAGATGGACACAGAACAGCAAGCAGCTGCATTCAGCATAAAAAGCAGGAGGTAGAACACAAGACTGCAAGTTTATTACCAAGTCAGTCCTTGCCAATGATCTACAGTCTGCACACTCATCTGATCAGGACTTTTAATAGGGTGGGAATTTGAGTTTTGTAACACACACACTCTTTTTACTGTATCAGGTAAAGGAAAATGTTTCAAGTCCAAATTAAGAATGTTACTCCAGGGACAATTTGCCACTTGCTCTAGCTTGGTCACCATCAACAGTAGTCCTGCACTTGTCTTGTCTACTTTCAACAACCTGTGAATGCTGTTGCTGCTTTATCATTTTTCCGTCTCATGTTACAGTACATGCTGACACCTCTGGCAGCATTACTAAACTGGACATATCATCTATGCATCCGGTGAAAAGAGAAATGCTTAAGCCCTGCTTCACTCTTGGAAGTATCAGGCCAATAAAGACTGTCATGTCACCTCTATTTCAGCATCTATCAACAGAGCAATTTGGCCTCATTTTAACTTAGAGCTATATTTAAAGCCAACAGCCAAAAGAGACTTCAAGCAGCATACTCAGAAGGGAAAACAAATATTAGTTTATGTATAAAACTGCTGGCTTGCCACAACAACAGATGGCATGATAGCTGTGTTGTTTTTAACATGTTTTAACTCACTGCTATAACATCCTCATCTAAGAATAGAGAATGGGGAAAGAGGCAGAAGCATAAAGTTCTCTTTCCCTTACAGAAAAGAATGGACCTTTGCTCAAAGGCAGAGCAAATGCTTTCCATGTAGAAAGGCTCACATTAAATCGCTGGCATCTCTAGAGCTGCTCCTCTGGAAGAAGGGCTGGGAAGACCTTGCCCCCGCCCCCCCGCCCAAAGTCCTAAAATGCTCCTTCCGGTAAGAGTAGGTAAGATGGAATAACCTGGACAATGTTTGATGGAAGACGACAAAACTCCTTACATCCATAAAATACTTTAACCCACATGAATCCTGTTGCCTCCACAGCTGGTCCTGCACAATCTAGCTATGTGTTCCAGGTGCATGTGCTTCATCCAGATACTTGCCAAGCAAATACCACCTATCACATCTCATGAGCAGAAGCTTCCACATGCACTCAGAACAGCATGTAAGCCACCAAAAGGCAGTGTTACTCAAACTATTCAAGCACATGCATCAGAGTTATTATGCATGCATAGATGCATATACAGTATGCAACACAAGCATTTTTAAATAATAAAAGAGAATGAAGAGAACCATTGCCAGGGTGCCATGGTTAGGGTCCTAAAGAAAGTCCAACTCACACTTAATTAGGACATCAAGAAAGCCTTCAGGCCTATCACATATTCTCAAAGACCCCAAGTTCTTTATAGAAAGGTTTAGGGGAAAGAGGATAAAAATGTAATAGACATTTATATGTCAGGTCACAGAAGTGATCCAGGCTTGGCAAATCTAAGTAATAGGGCGACATGTGAGGTTAGTAAATAAAATATTACTGTTGCCTATACTAGGTATACTTTTTAAAAAAATACATAGCTGAAAGTGTGTACCCAGAAAAGCAATGAGGTGTTATTTTATCACCTCTCTAACAGTTAAGAGTATTTTGATGACATTTTTTCACTTACCCTACAGAATATAATGCTAAGCTTTTCTATGGAAAATCTGGCATTGGCCTTATTAGATAGTCTTTTAAGCCAGGAGGGTATCTGGCATACATATTGGTATTGCTCGCTAGAAATAAAAGGTTGAATTTTTAATCATGTTACAACATGGAAATCAACTCATCTGTTATAGAAAGCATGCATTATCCATGCCTGAAATGAAAAAAACAATCACTAGTAGTGACCTGCCATTTTGTTAAGTCAAGTATGGGTTGTATCCAATCTTATTCTACTGGTAGAACAGATTTTCGGGCAGTGCAGAGGCTGCAGGGTAGAACAGAAAGGAAAAAAGTCCTGCTGTTCGTGGACATCTGCTAGAACACTGTTGGATTCAACCCCCAGCCACTCTGAAGCACAGCAATCTATGGGCTGCATTTTATATGAAGGATATTCAGCTCAAATGATCTAGCAATACAAAGGAAAGGTAAATCAACTTTAGATGTTTGCAAGAGGGCGGCATACAAATATGTTAATAAATAAAAAATAAAAATAAATAATGGCATCTCCAGTTTATTCCCCAATTTTCGCTGGAATTTTACTGGTCAGATTAAAATGGGCCCAAACCGCATGGGAGCTCTCTGCAAACTAAACTGACAAGATGGCGCAGTGACTCTCTGGCAGCCCATTCCAATATATGATGTAAATGATAGTCCCTAGCCTCCCAGAGGGGCTAGGAACTTTATTTTCTTTTTAAATTAAAAGCTAGATACCTTTGGAATTTAAATAATAACCCTGAGTCAAATGGTATATGAAATCACAGAAGACAATCAGGTGATATACCAACAATCATTACAAGGACAGATGAGTAAAAGTTGCCCCAAAGACCTTCCTCTGCTATGGAGGTATACGAGGCAATTTCTTTGGCAAAAGTAGTTATGTTGCCAAAAGATACATTGCTAAAAGTGCTATCTGGTCCTAAACAAATGTTCCCAATAGCCTAAGTTCATATTCAAACTTAGATGGGATGGAGCCCATCATTCTTTGCTAAGAAATAAGGAAGCAAGACAGCTTTTACTAATGTTAAACTTATTGTGCATGGAAAAAGCTGGCAAGAGAGTCCATTTGATGAAAGCCTTTATGAACAACTGAAATTGCAAATGCAGAGGTAATTTTTCACGTCACTTGGCTGGCTGTGAAGCAAGACAGACAGGAAATTCAAGGAAGCAAACACATGAAAAAAGCCCAACTATAAAATATAAATTAGCTATGTGCAGGAGATTAACTTTTAAAAAATTAACTAGGCTAACAGGGCAATTAATAGGTCCACTGGTGCATAGAGTATTTTCCATTTGTAGCTTCACCTCTTTTCTAACAGAGAAAAGGTTGAAAAGGTAGGATGGCAACTACTGAATTCTGCAGAATTCTAGAGAAACACAGTCTGAATAAACCCTCCTGAACCATCTTCCAAAAAAGATGAGACAAATTTCTGTTCATTTAACTAACCAAACAGACATTTTTGTTTTTTCATGGAAAAGACTTTCAGAAGAGGGGGAAATAAATAACCCAAGTTATACTTGTTAAGCTTATATAATGTGAGATTATATAGTATGAACTTTACATACAGGCTTCAATCCGGATAGCTATTCCAGATAAATTCAAGAAATTGGACATTACTAAAATTATCCACTGACCATTTCTTTTGAACATCAGATATGTATTACATATCAGAAGCATCTTCCCCCTTTTGAACATGGTTTACTAAGTGACATAGAAGGCTGCTTTTCAAGGTCTTAAATGCATAGAATTTCCTTCAGCGACATCCTATTTTCAAAGAATATGCAACTTCTCAACTGATCCTTTATGTTCAAAATAATTTAGAGACCTATATCAAAGTAATTTTAAAACCTAAACCACAGGGATGCGTACCTCTACTAGTATAAATTCCCAACCAATAAGCACATGTTAATTTCAGAAGTTTCAGAAAACATCTGAGTGAGTTTGGCAAGCTGTGAGAGAAGGGGATTAGATCACAGGCTCTTCTTCCACTCCTTCCTCTTTGGTCCTCCCACTGGTATTTGGAGGATTCAGTGGCTGAACCTGTCTTGATCCCACTCCCCTCTCCAATCAGAACTCCTTTTCAGGTGACACCAGCACATTTCCCCTTCTTTTCTTCTCCTTTCAGAGCCTTTTTGTGATGCCTGCCAGTAACCGCCTCTCCAACGTGTCAAGTGGAACACATCAGCCGCTGTCACTGGCTCATCACCTTTCAAAAGGTTACCTTTGCAGGAGAAAAAAAAATGCACAATTGCACACCTCCAAAAGACAAACAAAAATTAAACAATAAAAATATTTTGTACTTTTCTGGTATCTTGAAACTATTTTTAAAGGTGGCAAAGCAATAACTGACACTTTGAAGGGGGGTGTCACATGGAGACTTCACAAAAAGGCTCTGAAAAGTGGGGTGGGGGGGGGAGTAGCAGCTGCCAAAGAGGTAACAATCAGAGATGGCAAAGTGGGCCAGTGAAAGCTGCTCCAAAGTGCCACTTGGCTATCAGTGGAGTGGCTGTCACTGTTGGTAACATGTATGAACTTGGCAAGAACACTGCCACTCTTGCTGAGTGATTCACTCACTTCTTCCTCAGTGAAACAAGAGGGATCTCCTAGGTTGAGATGACACAACAATCCCTCCTGGGTCCTACAACCCCATACCAACCCCTGGATTATCAGAGTGGCTTGCTGCCCTTAATCAAGCCACCATGTGGAAAGTGGTCTTGGTTCACACAACATGACAACCACCATGGCTAGTTACCCATGATGGGTTGCTATGTCAGAAGAATTCAGTTAATGTCTGACAGAACCAACACCCGAAGGCACATACAATGGCAATAACAAAACCTTTTAGAAAAACACTTATTTGTATAAACACAGTAGAAGAGTGGAAACAGATTTCTGAGGGATCAGAAAGCTGGATAAACTTAACCCTCCCCTGCAAAAATACTCCTTGAAAGGCCTGGTTTTCAAGGTGTAGGGGCTCATGAAGGCCTATAGCAGCTACAGAATTGAACCCCAACTTAGTTATATAAAGCGTACTGGAAAGCCTGTACCAGGTCAACTTTCTCTCAGGCTTGTAGCAGTACACCTTGAACTGGGGTTTAATCAGTCATGCTAAAGCTGAGTGTTCACAGGATGAATATTCTACCATAAAATAAACTCTCTCTCTCTCTCTCTCTCTCTCTATATATATATATATATATATATAGTGAGATATCAAAGGATTATAATAGTCTAGCCATCTCATTGTTTACACCAGTTTGTTGTGTTTAATAGCTGAAAACATGCCACCTGCAGTTCAAAGTGGTAGGGTCCAGACAACAGCTCTATTGCTTCAATGCGCAGTAGGACTGAGCTAAGCCAGCTCAAGAGTTTTTTGAGGATATAACCACATCCTTCCATTCATTCATTTGAAAAGAGAGAAACAATAGCTTTCACATCTACTCACACTGCATCTCGAGAAGCTCCACGCAAAAGCAGCAGCTCAACAATGCCTGTATGCCCATTCTTAACAGCATCGTGAAGTGGCAAATCATTTTGATAGCCAGTTGCATTCAGTAGGGCCCCATGTTGTAGCAATAGCTCCACTACTTCCTTATGTCCATGATTACAAGCTTCATGCTAAATGTTGAACAGGATAAAAGCAAAGTGCACAGGAAAGCATAAGCAACTAAAGAGTGGGTCTTGAGTGCCATGACAATGCATAAAAAAGTAAACTCAGAGAAAGTAGGCATTTTATTACTACACTTACACTCCACCTTTCAGCCAAGACTGACTCCCAAAGCAGCTTACAACAATTAAAATCCATCAATTCTAGAAATCTTTGCTCTGAGTGATGGGGAAAATATGTGAAGAAGCTCAGTCTGGCAGTAAAAAGGGAAGTCATTTTAATACAGCATCCATCATAAATGGATTTTCACAGCTAGCAGTGACAAATGCAGGCTACTTCCAAACTCCATTTCCTTTGAAATGGAAAATGCAATATGAAGTGCATCAGCAGGCACAGACACTGGCCTCATTTGGATTCAACAGTAAACATCATTTGGCAATTTTTACCTTTTGGGGGGCAATGAGTGTGCATGCTTGTGTATGTGTGAAGGTTTCCTGGCTCCAGCACAAGGGTCACAAACTTTAGGGCGTTGCAATGCCATATCAGGCAGTTTAGGGACCACCCAGGTGTGTGGACATACATACTCAGGCACAAGCGCTTATCTTCATACAGCTACCAAGGCAACCCTAGGGTTTCTCTTCTTAGCACCACCAAGGGAGTCCTAAGGTAAGGCAAGGGGTCTTAGATAACGGAAATAAGCCAAAGCTAGTGCTGGCATGCAACCCGCTATCTCCAATGTCTCATCAGAGAAAAGGCAAGTAATCACTTACCAACACTAACAAGGAAAACTGTAAGACAAGTCAGCACCAGAAATGGATTGGCAAATCTCACCTCACCTACATTCCCCATTTGAAGTCATACCATAAGTCACTTTCTCTATTTAAAGTATTGGGGGCAGTGGGGAGGCAGAGAGAAAATAAAGTTGAGAAAGAATGTAATATTTACCAGTGGTGTCCATCCAGCATAGTCTTTAACATTGGGATCTGCTCCATCTTTTAGTAATTGCTCAACAGCATAAAGATCTCCCTAAAACAAAGGAGAAAAAACACCCCATAGCATTTAAACTTGTCAAGAAAAGGCAACACAAAAATTAAGAAAATATGGAAGCACCTCTGGTAAAGAAATTAAAAAATGAAACAAAAATTATTAACACAGAAAATATATTAGGAACACAGAATTCTTTAATTATTCCTCAATAATTCCCATCTTGGATGCACACCTTAATGTAGTAAGGGGCTTTGAGAGTGTCAGAGAAGTCAACAGCAAGGCCACCAAAGATCATGCCCTCTCCTTAGGTTTGTCTCCTAGCAGAATCACCCATGAATGGTCAAAGTGGAGACACCATACATGTGGAGATACACAAACCCCCTTCAGGTGTAATGGTCACATCAGAAGGGAATGAGTAGCTGCAATGGTAATGGGGATGGGAAAGAGCAGAATCCTGGCACCAGTGGTAGCTGAAGGCAACACTGGTGGAAGATCTTTCCCAGAAATTTAAGATAACTCTGGTTAGTACTATGCAGACGAAGGCAATGGTAAACCACTTCTGAATATTCTAGGTTGGAAGGCACCCAACTGGGTTACTACACAAATGGACGGAGGAAATGTAGTGGACATTATTTACTTAGACTTTAGCAAAACCTTCAACAAAGTGCCGCATGACATCCTACTGAATAAATTAGCAAAATACAGGCATGGCAGAACTACTGGATCCACAACTGGCTTCAAAATAGGTCACAGAGAGTGATCATCAGTGGTAGCTTCTCAACCGAGAGAAGTCACTAGTGGAGTACCACAGGGCTCAGTACTGGGACCAATCCTCTTCAACATCTTTATTAATGATCTTGATGAAAGATCAAGATCCCTTAATTATCTAGGGAAAGATAATTAAATTTGCAGACAATACTAAACTGGGTGGAATAGCTAATACCCAGGAAGACAAAAAGATGATCCAGGGAGACCTAGACAAGCTTGAACACTGGGCAGAAAACAGAATGAAATTCAACAGGGATAAATGCCAAGTTCTCCACCTAGGCCAGGGGTCAGCAACCCGTGGCTCTGGAGCCGCATGTGGCTCTTGAACCCCTCTGCTGTAGCTCCGTCACTCAAAACACGTGCCGGCACAGCCGCTGATCTGCTCAAAGCTCCACTCAGGAACGCAGCGCTAGCTAGTTAAGTAAATCAGCTAGTTAAGTAAATAGCTACATTCCTCTGCTAAACAAGCTTCCTGCAGGCTCTCATGTTACACTAAACGAAATGCTGCTAAAAAGATTCTCTTTGTCCCAATGTAATCTCCTTCATCTGAATGTTAAAAGCTGTGCTTGGGACCTGTCACAATTCATAGCACTTGACTGTTTATCTGCTAAACAGTCACTAAACACACCTATATCTGCGACCAGTGCTGATCTACTGAGCTTTACCCCCCTCGAACCATGGATAAATCCAAAGAAAAGTTTCTGAAGAAAACCGAACATTTAATAGTACGTGGGTAGATTCATTTGCTTTTACTGCTGACGAGCTTATGGGGTTTGCTGTTTAATCCAGCGCCGATTTACTGAGCTTCCCTCCCCCCCTCCAACCATGGATAAATCCGAATAAAAGTTTCTGAAGAAACCGAACATTTAATGGTATGTGGGTAGATTCATTTGCTTTTACTGCTGACAAACTTATGGGGTTTGCTTTTTAATGCATGCAGCCCTTTAGCACTGACTTTGCAGGAAGCTGTTCTCCTATTCAAAATATATGAAAGGAGTTCTACTAGTTTATAATGTAAGATTAAAAATAACAGTTTTTAGTGACTGAACAAGAGCTGCAGCTAAATCATAATGAAGATATAGATCTACTTCTTTGTTTTAATAAGATTCTTATAAAAATTCCAGCAACAGTATTACATTGGGAGAGGGAAATTTGTTCAATATTTTACCACATGATAAAAGGATGAGGGCACACAGAAGCAGACGGCATGTTTGGTTTGCTACTATACAAGTTTGGCTTTTTATTTCATAAATACGAGGAGGACTCAGATAGACATTGAGTATTTTATTTGAAAGTAACTTTCAACCCTGTGTCTTTTTTTTCAGAGTTCAAAATGTTTTTGTTGCATGCAGAAATAAAAAATTGTTTTTCCTGTAGCAGTTCATTTATTTCATAAATGCAACACACTATAGTTTTTTTCTACATAGCATAAAGGTAAAAAACTATATATACAGTGTTATCTTCATTTTAGATGTCAAAAGGGTTTTGCAGCTCCCGGTGTTTTCTTTTCTGTGGGAAATGGGTCCAATTGGCTCTTTGAGTGTTAAAGGTTGCCGACCCCTGAGCTAGGCAAAACAAAATCATCTGCATCGATACAAGATGGGGACTATTTGGCTCAACAGCAATGAGAGTGAAAGGGACTGTGGGGTTGTAGACACCAAACATGAGCCAGCAGTGTGATACAGCCACAAAAACGGCAAATATTATTTTGGGATGCATAGATAGAGGTATCACTTCTAGAAATAAAGAACTACTCATTCCCCTCTACTCAGCTATAGTCAGAACTCACCTGGAATACAGCCTTTAGTTTTGGACACCCAGGTTTTAAAAGGTTGCTGATAATCTGGAGAGGGTTCAGAGGATGGCAGCAAAGATGATACAGGGCCTGGAAAATAAGTCCTATGATGGGAAGCTGAAAGAACTGGGCCTGTGACAAGAAGGTGCTATCATGTACAAAGTGCCATGATAGCACTCTATGGGTACCTCGACAGATGCCACAAAGAAGGAAAGGCCTATCCTCACTCATCCCAGATTGTAGGACACAGAACAACGAACTTAAACTACAGTACACCAGGTGCAGAATACACACAAGGAAGAATTTTCTGGCAGTCAGAGCAGTATGACAGCGGAACCAGCTGCTGAGAGAGGTTTGTACTTTTCCACACTAGAGACATCCGAGAAGCAATTAGAGAGTGATCTGACTGGAATTGTGTAACTGGTATAATGCACTAGCAGGGAATTGGACTCAATGATCTTCCTGGCCCCTTCTGACCCAACCATTCTACGAATCTATGACACTAGCTAGTGGGGAAGAGCAAGGGACAAGTACATATAGTGCTGATGCTAATGATGCTACCAGGGCAAAACCAAAAGGCAGACTACTGGCTGACATGCACAGAAGTGAAAGGAAAGTCCAGTGCTAAATGTGAGCATTATGAAGCAAGACAAAGTGAAAACCCTAAAGCAAGAAATGGAGTGATTAAACATCAAAGCCCTTGATGAAAACAAACTAGTGGAATGGAATGGGACAGCTGCAGTCAGACAAGCACAAAGTGTTTTACTCTGGAAGTAACAAACTCAGAAGAACTGGAGTGACACCATAGGCAAGTTGCAATATAGGCAGTAAGGGGCTATAATGCAAAGCCTGACCAAATAATAACAACCAGAATTCCTGGATGGCCTATCAAGATAACCATCATCAAGTCTATGCTACAAGAACAGGTGCTGAAGAAGAAATCAAAACTTTTATAGAAGCACCCAATACATTAACAAAACAAAAGAAGGCATGCTGACCATCATAGAGGACTGGAATATAAAAGCATGAGGAGCACAACTCAGAATTTTGTGAAGCCAATGATCTGTTAATTGCTAATACATCAGACAACCTATCAGACACGTGTACACATGGACAATGTCAGATCGCTGATACAGAAATAAAAAAACACTATATAATTGGAGATAGAAAATGGCATAACTGTATTCTTCCTGCCAAAATACGAACAGGAGCAGACTGCAGTAACAACTATGAACTATTAATATCAAAAATCAGAGTAAAGCTGAAAAAGATCACTAAATGAAGCAGAGTGCCAAATACAATTTCAGTTACCTCCCTGTGGAATTTAAAATCCACATAAAGATCAGATTTGTATTCCTGAACCCAACTGACGGTGAGCCAGATGAACTGTGGACTGAAACCAGAGACATATTTGGGGAAGCATACAAAAAGACAATTCCTGCAGCAAAACAAAAGAAACAGCCTAAATGGATGATGGAAGAAAGAGTGACAGAAACAGGCTCAGCATCCTGAATGCAACTTTTTGATGACTTACATAGAGGCAAAAAATGGCCAGTGCAAAGAAACAGAAGGGAATAACAAATAAAGAAAAATAAAACAAGAGACCTTTTCCAGAAAATTCAGGAAATCAAAGAAAAATTCTATCCTAGATTAGGAGTGCTGAAAGACAAACAGGAGAACTTACTATGTGACCAGAAGAAAATAAATGTGAAAATAGAGATGCTATACAGAGTGATAAAAGGATGACAAACTCCTTTGAAAAGGGAATCCTGTGAGAAAGAACTTGCAATATTAGAAAATGAAGCAAAAGCTTCTCTGAAAGCACTTGGGAAGGATTAAAGTACCTGGGGTGACAGGATACCAATAGTAATATTTCAAGTTACAGAGACTGACTCAGTCTCAACCCTAGCAAGAATATGCCAACAATTTTGGAAAACAAAAACAACGGCCCACAGAATGGAAATGTCCAATATATATTCTAATCCCCAAGAAAGCAGATGCTAAGGAATGCAGCAACTACAGGACTAACTTTCCATGCAAACTAAGCGACCCTCACAGTTTTACAACAAAGATTTTTTGAAGCAAGAAATGCCTGACATTCAAGATGGATCAAAAATCCACCAAAATGTACATATCACAAATGTTCATTAGCTACTGAAAACACAACAAAAAAAATTCAAAAGAAGATCAGCCTCTGTACACTAGAACAGAGCCTTTGGGCAGCCATCATGAGAAGCTATGGATGATTCTGAAAGCAATGAGTGTACTTCACCACTTGATTGTCCTCATGTGTAACCTGTATCACAGATGAGAAGCTACTGAGAGAAGAATCGGATTTCAAAGGTGAGAAATTCAACATCTGAATTCTTAACCAAACGATTGTTTGACTCAATGTTTCCCCAAAGAATTTTAGAGAAAATTACTTATAAATTGTTTGTCATGTGTAAACTTCACAATAAGTTACCTATCAAGTTAAATTCACTGTTACAATCCCTTAATTTTTGTACCCCTTAGTAATCACATAGTATCAAGACAAAATGTCTACTGCTGAATGCAAGTTTTCTGCACCAGACACAGAAAAAAGGTTGCCAATGAGATTGTGTAAGACGTGCTTAGAGAACTTGCAGCCCAAGTATCACATGGGAGTATGGTCAGTGGAAAACTGCCATATACCTGGTTGATCCACAATTCTGGCTATACATGAAGTTCAGCCTACCCCTTGTCTTGAATCTCCAGCATAACCACTCAAAGGCATCTTTGAGGGGGGTAAGAAGGGGTTCATATGCATCACAGCACTTATTAAAGAGGCACCATATCATACCCAAACTTGACAAAAAAGGCACGTTGCTTACCTGTAACTGTCATTCTTCGAGTGGCCAACTGTGCATTCACACATATGGGTGCTGCGTCTGCGCAGTGCCTAAGGCCAGAAAGATTGCAAAGCTAATGGTTTTTGGCAGAAAACTCTGCTCCCCTCCCCCCCAATGCTATAAATAGAGCGGAGTGTCCGCCATTTTCTCAGTCTTTAGAAGACCGAACGTTCGCCCCCTCTCGGAAGAGGGATATATAGCATTGAATTCATCAGGGACCATGACAGTCAAATGAAACATGGTACCAACAGAAGATCCACTCACCGACACCAAGCAGGGCAGGCAGGCGGGTTGTATGAATGCACAGATGGCCACTCGAAGAATGACAGTTACAGGTAAGCAACCTGCCTTTCTTTGTCGTGGCCTCTGTGCATCACACATATGGGTGATTAACAAGCTTACCAGAACCAGAGGAGGGAGGTGTCGTCAGCAAAGAATGCGGAAAGGACTGCTCTACCGAAGGAGCAATCCTTTCTGGCACGAGGCATTATCTGTCTGGCATTATCGAGGCGATAATGCCTGGCAAAAGTGCACGGGGCAGCCCAAGTTGCAGCTTTACATATGTCCTGTATTGGGATTCCCGCGGCAAAGGCAGAAGCAGCTGCTACTGCTCTGGTGGAGTGACCCCTCGGAATAACAGGTAAGTCCATCTTGGCAAATTGGTATGCCAGGATGATTGTTTGCACAATCCATTTTGAAAGTCTCTGCAAAGTTATAGGAGAACTCTTGTCCTGCTCTGAATACTTCACGGAAAGACAGTCGAAAGGATTCTGTATGCGATCTATAAAATGCTAAGCATCGATGCACATCAAGTGTATGCAGGGATCTTTTCAATCGGGTTCGATGGTGATGTTCGATGGCGAAAGAAAGCAGGTAAGACAATGTCCTGATTAACGTGAAATGGCATAGCCACTTTAGGCAAAAACATCGGATCCATACAAAGAACCACCTTCTCCTTATGGAAGCTTAAATACGGAGGATCTACTTGGAACGCACAAAGTGCACTAGCTCTTTGGGCCAAAGTAACGGCTAAGAGGAAGGCAGTCTTCCAAGACAAGAAATGCAAGTCAATAGTCGCCGGAGGTTCGAACGGGGCTCTGGTGAGAGCTTGAAGTACAACCGAGAGACTCCAAGTAGGCATAACAGGACGAACTGTTGGGTGAAGATTTTGCAGTCCTTTGATGAATCTTCTAATGATTGGTTGTGAGAAAACCAACGAACCTTGGATCGCTCCACGGTAATGAGAGATCGTAGCTGTGTAAACCTTTATGGATGAAGGTTTAAGTCCCAAGCAATGCAGCTCTAAAAGGAACTGCAAGATGCCTTTTTCAACTGCAAGTTTTCAACAGATGCCGACTGAGCAGCAAATGAGTTGGAGTCTGCAAAAGAGGAGAATCGAAGCCACTTCGCTGCGTAGGATCTGCGCGTCGATGGCCTTAACACAGATTCGAGAATGCGTTGTATGTCCGGATCAAGAGAATTCGATCCCAAGGCAAAGTCTGTTGGTTCCGAGCGAATGAATGGTGTCTCAGTTTTGTAGCTGGAAAGTCGAGGTGAATGGGTGGCTGTCAATATTGAGTCAGTAGCATGGTGTTGTCATGGATGATCTTCGATACGACCTTCGTAATCAGAGGAATAGGAAGGAAAGCCTAAAAGTTTATGTTGGACCACGGAACCATGAGGACGTCCCCCATTGATCCCGGTCTGATGCCTGCCCTGGAACAGAATGCTTCGCATACCCTGTTCTCTTGGGTAGCGAACAAGTCTATGTCTGGATGTCCCCAACACCGAAAAAGTTGATTGCAAATTTGTCAATCTAACTCCCACTCGTGAGTCGTCGACATTTGCCTGCTCAAAACGTCTGCTTCCTCGTTGTCGGTACCGGCTAGGTGAACTACCAGAAGAGTAATGTCTCTCGGGATGCACCAGTCCCAAATCTTCATCAACAGCTGAGCTAGAGGCGCAGATTTCGTTCCGCCCTGTTTGTTCATATAGAACACAGCGACCATGTTGTCAGATGCGACCTGCACCACGTGTCACCATACAGTGTCCTCGAAGGATCGGAGAGCTTTGAAAATCGCCAGAAGCTCGAGATAGTTGATGTGCCTGGTTGATTCCTGTCGATCCCAAGTGCCTTGCGTCCATAGTCCTGCACATATGACACCCCAACCAATCAGAGATGCATTGGTATAAAGGGTCAAAGTAGGATGAGGTAGCTGGAATGGAACACCTACAATCAAATTGTCCGGAATTGTTCATCATTCCAGCATACGTAGGACAGACAGCAGAAGGCGAATAGGCTTGGTAGGCAAGTCCCGTTGCAGATGAAACATCTTGTTGAAATGCAGCTGAAGTGGTCATAATCAAAGTCTGGCATGAGGAACGATGGAATACCGAAGCAGCCATGTGACCCAGAAGCTTTTGGATCGAGAGAGTCCTGTCTCGTTGAATTTGGTGGACCCATGAGTAAAGATTGTCTTGATGAGCTGGAGGAAGGAATGCTCTCGCTAGAGTGGAGTTGAGACGCGCTTCAATGAAGTCGATCACCTGCGAGGGGACAAAGGACGATTTTTCACAGTTAATACACGGTCCCAAATCGTCCAGCAAGGAACAAGTTGTGTCCACGGCTGATAGAAGACCCTCCCAGTCTGGGAAACTAGTAACCAGTCATCCAAGTAAGGGTATACTTGAATACCCTGAAGCCGGAGGTGCGTGCAAACTGGGGCCATGCATTCAGTGAAGACCCATGGAGCGGTGGCTAAGCCAAATGGGAGAACATTAAATTCAAATATGTTGGAACCGACAGCGAAACATAGGAGACGCCTATGGCCGGGATGAATTGAAATATGAAAGTAGGCATCTATCAAGTCCAGGGAGGCAAACCAATCCTCTCTCCTCAGCAACAGAAGGATATTCTGAAGGGTGGCCATTTGAAATTTCTTAGGCTTGATAAACCTATTAATGTCCCGAAGGTTCAAGATTGAACAGAGACCACCATCCCGTTTAGGGACTGTAAAATATCTTGAATAGAATCCGTAAAGTCCCTCAGAGCATGAAATCTGTCAGATCGCTCCTTTACAAAGTAGTTGGATAACTTCGTCCACTAGCGCTGGTGAGTGTGGTGTAAATCGGATCGGACCCAACGGAGGAACAGTGTCGAATTCTATTCTGTATCCAAGCTGGATGGTGGATAAAACCCAGAAATGTGAGCTGTTTACCCTCAGCTGCTTTTAGAAAATGTCAGTAATGCCCAAAAGGCTGTACAGCATGCTAATATTTATGTTTTTTTTTCTCATATCTGCACCTTTAAAAAGCTTTACACACTTTTTCTTTAAGAGAAAAATCTATTATGCATTTAAAACAGAACTGCATGGTGGAATGTGAATCAGGTCCAAGAGTCTTGCCATACTTTCCCTGCCCCCCTACATCCCAATTCTTCGGGCATATGTATCATAGCTACAGCAGAGGAACAGGACAAAAGAGCTAGAAAACAAATAGAACTCACATCTCACATGCCCTCACAGCTATCATATAAGCTCTCCCCCTTCTAAATATGCCATCACTGAAATTGTCCGGGGACATGCTCCTGGGGTTCTCCACAGGCTTGTGGCCCAACTGGGAGTTCACCCAGAGAAGAGCTCCCTTGCTCTTTCAGGGCTGTGGCTCTCTTTTGGTGGAACTGCTTCTAGAGGCCATGACGGCATCTCCTGTTTACATTCCATGGGGAGCTTCCTGAGAACATCTTTATTTCAAGATTTCCTTGATCAACCAGCCTTGTTTTCTATTGGTTTTCTGTTTTTTTAAAAATCAATATGGTGTTGTTTTATTCTTTTTATCATTTATTGTTCATCACTCTGAAATCTGTTAAGATATATAACTTATTATTTTCAACACATATACAATTCAGAGCTAATACCAGGCAGTAAATAAAGAAATATAGCAGTGAAGTCAGGTCAGGACAGACAAACAAATGGAGGCAGTTCACTTAAGGCAGTGATGTGAGATGCTCTGAGTACGAGAAGGGCAGGGCATAAATGCCTTTGTAAAAGTCTGAGCCTAGGCCATGAGCTCAGCAGCACCTCACACCCCCTTCACTGCAGCCTTTCCATTTTCATCCAAATCTACCTGATGGGGTATAACAGTGAAGAGGCTCCTCTGCTTATTGGTCATCCCGTTGTGGGCTTTCAAACACTGCAAAAGAAGTTTCTAAGGCAGTTTCCCAGGGTGCCTGAGTCCTCAGCATGGACAATAAGTACCCTAAAGCAGAACCTGCTCCTTCAACCTTTTTACAGTTGGGGACCATCAAAAATAGGAAAATTATTTTAGGGACCACAGAGGCAGAAATAAAAACCATTATATACATAATACAGTATTTTGTGTATTAGTTTTTAAATATACTGAAAAAGAAAATCCTCTAAAATAACCAGAAACTGGTTATTTCTATGCTAAAAATGCTAATACGATGAAATATTGAAATTAAATATTTAATTTAAAATATTTTAAAACTACTGACATTTTTAGAGAGCAATATTTCATTCAGATAAGGCTAATGCGAAATCTGCTGTAACTTTTCAAGAATACTTGATCAAAAATTTACAGTAGCAAAATACAAAACCAATATAAATGCAATACTCTACTCATAGCAAATACAAATTCAAGTACAATATTAACAGCAGAGCAATAAAAAAGCAAGCCAAATTACTTAGTACAATAATATTCATAATTGTTAAATAATGAAATACAACGAACCCCACCCACTCAAACCCCCATACACACCAGTACAGACTGGCTGAGAAAACACTCTTCACACAATCCTGCCTCAGCATTTTCCTTCCCAATATAAAGCACAGAAGAAAAAAGGAAAAGGCCTGGTGCAGCGCGGCTGGCTCCTGCTGAGTGCTCCCTCCCCCCATCCCTCCCCTGCCTCCTTGGCAGATGAAGAGGTGGGGAATTGGCAGTGAGAGCACAGCTAGTCCCAGGCTGGACTCGGCGAGCGACAGTGGCTCTTTCACGGCCCCGGAGGAAATGCCGGTGGACCAGTGTTGGTCCGCAGACCAGTGGCTGAAAGAGATCCTGTTGCTTGCAGTGCTTCCCCTGTAGTGGTCAAGATGCTGTGGAGGAATGGAGGCCTTAAAGTAAATCTTCCCTGCCACCACAATAAAGAAGTCTGGGGTGTGTGCAGTGGGTAAGGCTCGCAGTGGGAAGCCCCATCACATTCCTGATGATGAGCACAGCAAGGTCTGTTGGAAAGAGACTGGGGAAAGAGTTATCCTGGAGAAAGGAAACACAACATGTGCTAGCCCATCCAATTTGGAGCTAACTGAAAGCACCTATCTAATCTTAAAATGGTGTATATATTTATAGCAAGAAGGAACAACGCTTTGTTCTTAGTTCCAATTCACATCCTCATTAGCTGCTGGAAAAAATCATTCATGGCATGTTTAAAACATCACAGAAAGTAGTAAACCCTTCTCAAATGAAAGCAACCACTGGTGGAAAGAGCACAGCATTATGGGAAGTAAATATTAATATTTGGGAATGGCAGGGTGCAATGCTACATTTTATGGCTTCTGTTCCAAGTCTGCATGGTCATTTTTTATATCTCCTTTACAGTATCTGTTGGAAATTGAAATTATAACTTGCAACTTTTTCTCACTATGGTCTAAAAATGAAGATTTCCACTGAATGGTATTTAACCCTGAAATACATTAAATACATTAAATACAATCAGTACTACAACAACACCTTGGGCCTATCTCAAAGAGAAGAGATATCCAAAAACTACAGTAGAGAAGTTTTTACAGTAGAGAGGTATTTACAAATACATTGTGATCAAAAGATTCCTACATCCACTGCATCTTTATGGAAATGCATGATCTACTAATTAGAGGCAGTTTCACACACAGAAATATTCTTACATAATCTGTCCGCAGAGTAAGATAATATTACATTGATGGAGAAGGAGGCCTTCCTATCTTTCACCTCATTTTAAACTAGAGTCAGGCTCGCTTCACATATACTTTTAGTTATAAGTGGTCATATCCACATGAGAGGATCCCACAGGGTTGTTTTATGTACATATAATCAGTGAATCTTGCAACAGTAAGCACAAGGATGATTTCATGCATTTTGACCACCTAATCTTTACCTTTCCACCCATCAGTGTAGCCCATAGGTAAGACAAGCCCACACAACCAGATCCAGAAGCACCGTGGACACATAATCACAAGGAGGTGGCGCCCATGCAGCTGTGGATATAGGAAACAGAAAATCCTCCTGGAAAGGTTGCTCCTAATTGACTTTCATCTTAATTATGAAAGATCTACTTGGTTAGTAGATCAACTGTAAACTGCAGCTTAGTTGCTCTCCTGCTACCTTTTCCTTCTCCAAGGGGGCAGGTTTCCAGGGAGGGAGAAAATTCAGCTTCTGGGCTGTGGGATCCTCATTCCTGTTAGCACATGACAGGTATGGTTTCTTGACCTGGGGATAAAGCTAGGTGGGACGACAGGCACTGTTCTTAACCTGTGAAATGAGCCTGGATAGTCCAGAACTTCACTCTTTGGGGTGAAATTGCTGAGTTTAATGGAAATTCACACAGATGTGTAGGGCCTGAGATTTCAATGCAGTTGGATGAAAATGTGCAAGAACATGAGAAAATTTCAAAAAATGTCAGGTACTTCTCTCTCAAACAGGAAAAAACTCAAACATTTAAAAATGACTCTCTAAAAGATTGTTAATAACCATGCCAAAAGTACAGTAAAATGTGAAAGGGAATGGGAATGCTTATATCTGCCCCTCCAACAGCTCAGCACTAGGAAGCATGAAAAATAGAAGCACAAGTTGCTTGCATATTTACTTTTTGTCATAACTTACAAATTAACTCTGAGGCTAGTGAAGAGTTTATTATCTCAAAGTTCCTACAATAAGCTTGTGCACAAGCTTCTTGCCTTACTCAAGCTTAGAGAAGCCATTGGCAACAACTGCCCTGAGTCACATCCAGTAACTATTCTGGGCACTGAATCCAACCTTCTATTCACCCAAAAGAAAACTACCGTATTTTTTGCTCTATAAGACTCACTTTTTTCCTCCTCAAAAGTAAGGGGAAACGTCTGTGCGTCTTATAGAGCGAATATGTGTGTGCAGTGTCTGTCAGATGTGCAGCCCATGGGGAAGTGATGGGGAATGTGCCTGGGATTATGTGCCCATTTGATTCAGAATATTTTTTTTCTTGTTTTCCTCCTCTAAAAACTAGGTGCGTCTTACGGTCAGGTGCATCTTATAGAGCGAAAAATACGGTAAACAGAAATTTTGTATGTGTATGCAATGTCAGAAAATGTTTGAAAAATTAAAACTGAATGAACAACAGTATTTATGAAGGAAAGTTACAGATTTGCTTTCACTTTTTGCCCTTTAGCAAAATTATACATCAAGAGAGTAACACATTTTTTCTGGACATCAAAGTACTATTATGATAATTATGGAATAACAATTGGCTAATTAAAATGGATGAAGACTGTGACAGAGAACTTACCCTCATAGATGAACCTACTCCCCCAAAAGAAGTACAAGAAGGTCGCTATTTGTATTTAAGTACTTTCATTTTACCTTTAATGAGCATGGTGGGTAATAAAAAAAACATGGAATCCAGTTTACTAGGCAAATGGCTACATTTGCCTCTATTTATTAATGCAGTTCAGCTGCAAACTCATCTAATTCTAGAATTCTTTTTCAGAGTCAATGTGCTTTTAGGATGTTTATTATGAGTGTCAAAGTAGTAAAATGAGAAAGACCTTCCTGCAATTCCAGTTTAGATTGATCTGGAACAACACAGCACACTTAATTTTAAATGCATAGTGTTGTTAATTCTCTCTTTTAAGAGTCCAAAACGTACAACTCATTTAACTTTCATTAAGTTTGGTGTATTAAGTCCTACAAACTAATGGAAATAATATGGATTTATTTGATAATTAATGAAATTCCAGAAGGATTAAGTGTAATTCTCATCTACCCTCCCACAAGACTTTTTCCATTACATTGACAAATCAGCAAACATAATTGGATGAGAAATTCAGAAAACTTTAAAGGAGAAACTACCAGGAAATAAAAATACTTCTGCTGGTTGTACAAGGTGGCACCTGGATTTCTTTCCATGAATTCTCCTTCATATGCACAGAAAAGAAAGAAGTATGGCAATAAAAGTATTTCTCCTGCCTTCTGTGAGAATGGAGCAGGATCGTGAGGGAGGAAACCTGCATGTATGTGAATGGAGAAGGAATGCATACATGGTGGGGCTTCAGTTGGCATAAAAAGCAACATCCCACAGACACATTCCTGAGTTAGATCACAGCTCCAAAATTACCCATGCTATTTTCCTATTTATTCGGCAACATGCTAGTTGAGCCAGCTCTATTACTTCAGCAAATATAGAGCCTAAGCAGAGGGAAAAAGCTCCTCTAGCACATGGATACGAAACTCCATTCTGACAGCATTTTGCTAACTGAATGGTCTATACAAACTTTAAATAAATAAAACATATACTTTGAAGTCTGATGTGGTGGCCCTCAGAGCCCTAGAAAGGAAACAACAATGCTGTACAAATGGGCTCTGTCATGCCTGCCACAGAAGGCTTGTTCCGAGTGCATCCAGGACTCTATAGAAATGTGACTTTTAGCACATGAACCATTGACCTTGGTCCTAGAGTGCTTTTTCCTCCTTTTTCCTATCTGGTTTTTGGAAAAACCCAGGAAAAATTCCATATAACCAAGTTTTGGATGCCAGGATCCTTTAGCAAGTAATTAGATTCAGAGGAAGAACTATGGGATAGGATTCCTAAATAGCTGGGTGTTTTGACAACTGAGATTTCTAGGAGGAATGCCTGTCTTTTCAAATTGAGGCAGGAGACATGCCTCTGAAATACTTTTTGAACAGAAGTTGAATTTGATTGGTATGTATGTATGTATGTATGTAT
>JAIXND010000779.1:0-44377 GCA_023646645.1 Varanus salvator macromaculatus | reverse complement strand
TGGAGATTGAAGTCCCCCAGGACCAACATCCTGGGGGTCTTCAACACCAGGTCCGAGACGACTTCCGTCAGCTCAGGCAGGGAGTCTGTTGGGCAGAAGGGTGCTCTTACTCAAGGGTATGAGTAACAGCACACAAACAATGATTTGCACTCCAGAAGAAAAAACATAAAACCCTTGGGGTCAAAAAGCTTGTGCATCCCTGCCCCAGGACCAGAGTAATTCCCCAGTCACACATTGATCCTCTGGGACTTACTCCCCAAATACAGGCATTGACTGAAAGAGTGTTCGAGAGCTACTTGTCCCAAGCAAGCATGGTAACATTCCCCTCTTAGGTTCCCTCCCTGCCCCCATTTACTGTTTGGCAGTAATTTGTTTGCTACAGTGGCCAAGTCAGGAAACCAGGATTAGTGCTTGTCCTCAAAAATACAAGCCTGCAATTTATTTCCAATTCTCCAAATACAGCATAAAGAATTCTCTGAACAAGGCCATTGTGTCACCTGTTTCCAATAAACAATTCAGTCCAGTGGACTATGCAGACATTACTTTGAACTTGTGTGGAGTGGATCAAACATGCTTCTTTTGCATGCATTTAGAGAATTCTCTGAACAGCCTAGACAAAAAGATCTATTACTTTTTGAGAGACAAAGAATTTAGAAATATAAGGTGATGCATCCAAGGTCAGACAGGAAGAGCAAAGAACAGATAGATCTTAACTTTAAGCATCCCCTTTAATTTATTTGTAAAGCCAAGTTGTTACCTAGTTTAATGTGAATTCTGTCCCCATAAGCTAAATATTGGAACAATTACAGGACTGCTCTCATTTCTCACTCCCATCAGAATTACTTGGTTACTTAAAATATACAAACATATTGCAAACCTGAAGAAGAGGGACACTCATTAGGAAAGAAACTGCTAAGGTAGGTAAGTTGGTTTTCCAGAACAACCTAGCTCAACATCTTCCTTTATAAATATCCCCATGGAAAGAGTCCAGGGATAGTTTGTACACAGCATTTTAATGAAGAAAATGCTGATGTCAATGAACCAAAGGAAAGGCAATTCCCTCCAAGGAGAAGCACTCATCAATACGATTTTATCCCCCAATGGCTAATTAAATATAACTGATTTCAGATAGGGAATTTGTATGCAATAATACCATTTCCACTTCCATTTAAAGTGAAAAGTTTGATTTCATAAACTCATGGTAAGAATCACTGTACCAACTTGACAAGAGAAAAGGACGATTAATAGCTACTTATGCGGATCCACATATAAAACAAATCCTGACAAATTCAATCGGGCAGTTCCTATGAGGACAGACAGGTACATCCCTGAAGCCCTATGTCCAACATGACAACCTATTCTCCCTCCCTGAGCTACAACATCTGAGCTCTCCCTTTCTTACTCTTTTCAAGTAGCATATTTGGTTAGAAACTCTCTAAAATCAACACCATCCCAATGTGTAGGGGAAGAAAATGTGCATGCATGTCGAATGCTGTTGATGCCAGTGGGTTGTAATTTCCTGGAGTACCTGATGCCCACCAATGCAGTAAGGAGGTTTCCCCACTAAGTCAGATTTGGTGATGGTTTTGACAGAAATCTGAGTGGGACAGGGAAGGGGAAAGATGCATCTCAGCTGCTTTCCCACCTCTGTGCTTGCAGAATATGAGCCATGTATACACACCCCATACACAGCATAATGCTAGGCAAGGCAAAAACAGAATATTTATATTGTTCTCAGAACTCATTTTCCCCCTGGCATCAAACAAAATGTATCCTACCTCAATAGAAGCGACATGGAGTAAAGTCTCCCCCTTATGATTTCTCTTGGTTGACAGATTGTTGGGGAATTTCTTGGTGAAAAGTACAATTTCTTTGGCTTCTTTTTGAGCCAGATTAGTAGACGAAGTTGATATTTCTGTAGCTATTTGGCTACTTGCATTTTGAAAGTCTTTAGAGTTTCTCAGTGTTGTTAAGATACTAGCAGTTGGTGTAAGTGAAGAGAGTTTTCCAAGAGAATTTTTGAGTGACTGCCTTGGGGACTCTTTCAACAGTGATGCTCTCCTGGAGGTTCTTTGCTCTTTTGTCCTGGAGCGTTTAGCTAAAGATGCAGGAGATTCCGTTTGTTGCCTGCCACGCTTTAGCACAGCCATTTCCCTTCCAGAGGGGAGACACTCCTCAGATGTCAAAGGTTCCTCAGCAACATCATGTGCATCAAACAAGGTATCACTGCTGGTCTTTTCCATGGATATTACAGATGCATCACCACCCATGCCAAAGTCATTCTCAGGTTGTGCAAACCCAACTGTGGACTGGTGCCCAAATGTACTTTTTGGATTAGGACTAGAGATCATCACTGTCTGACTGCAAAAGGACACCACAGATTCCTTGGCTTCACTTGGGTTACCCTCATTCTGGCCACCAATGTTCTCCTGCCTTCCTCTCAGCAAACCCCATTGTTGGTTGAGATCTGTTAAAGTCTTCTTCGTCAGCTGCTTCTTACATTTTGGCTGAGATTTTTTGACCTTTCTGCATGGCTCTTGAGGAGGAGTGGAGGAAATAAAGTCATATGTAGAAGCTGGGAGATGGGGCTGGCTATGCTTGTCCGACACCATCTGCTCTGGCTTCTCTGGCCTCTTCTTCAAAGTAAATCTCATCTTCCTACTACGAGGACTGAACCACATTTTGATTTGTTTCTTAGTTCCTGCCTCATGATCTACTTCTCCTGGAGCAGACAGTTTGTCCTGAGTACCTGGCATGGGAAAACGGATTGGGGTAGGTGGAGGAGATAATCAACAGTTATAATAATGTGCAAATCCGCTTATAACTAAAATCATCTGCAGTGCCAAAGTGGCAAAGTTATGCTTGAGTTGACCTGCTTCAGGCAGACGTGACAGAATGCTCCCCACACCTGACGAAATCTCAGCTGGCGTGCTAACTGCTTCACCCACTCATTCATGTATAACATCAGTTCACATGGATGCCATTCATATGAGTGCTGAAGTATGCTCACCACCCCCTGCTCCATTGAGTTAATTATTTCTTGGGCTGCGAGGCATACTTGGCCATTATATTTGAACCAGCAAGTTGTGATTTGCTCCTCCAAACTAGAGAGAGGAAGGAGAAATAGCTCAGCGGTGAAGCACTTTCTTCACCATTAATGTCTGAATCCAAACATTGCCACTTTTGTTCCAAAAGGAATGCACAGTCTAAAGAGAGCTGCATATCCATGAAAGTCTTGTGACTATATGCACAACTACAGGAAATGGTATTTTGAGAACCCAAGCAATGTGTACAAACTCTTCTCATATTGGCTGGAAAAAATAGACACACAGACACATTACGCTGAGAAAGGTTTTAGCTGCTTAACCTGGGAGCATGGACATGCAAATCAAACTGCAATACTTTAAAAAGTGTAGTCCTTTGAGAAAACACATAGTTAAAATTACTTCTACTTCACTACATTAAAACCCCAGCTACAATATTCTTTTCTGAAAATATAATGGATTTTTAACCCTTTCATGTAACTGGAGGGGCAGACTGAGTAAGAGTTCCAGCAAAGGAGGAAATAAAAATCTTTATGATCAACACACACATGAAAATTTGCAGAAAAAGGTAATACAACACAGAGCATCACAACTAGAGCTTTCCTGAGCTCCTTAATGAAACTGAATATATTAGAGTTAATGCAAGGCTCATTTTTCTCCAATTAGTATATTGCTTGAGAGGGGAAGTTGCACCAATGAGTTATTGCCTACTCAAAGAATAAAGTAGCCTCTGGTGACAATGAACAATTAATTTAGATATCAAAGTACTTCAGTGCTTGCCCATTAAAGTGCAAATCCTATTCAGCTTGCCTAGAGCCACAGGACACAACAAAAAGCAGTCCTGGAAACAAGACATTGTTCCATTACCAATAGGCCTTCTTTCCAAATAGGAACTTAGATCTAATTTTAGCATCTACAACAATAGCATCTACAAAGCTTGATTGCCAACAGATTGAGAAAGAAAACATTCTGCAGATGATATTTACCCTTGTCTCCTTTTCTGTTTATGTTTCAACAAGATTAATTGCACAATATTTACCTTGATATAAATATTCACATCCATGAATCAGAAGAGAGAAAAGCTAGCTCAGGAGTGAATATACCATGCTTTTCAGGTTAAAAACAGTTCAGCATTGCTTTTAATTGCCTGTAACATCATAAACATGGATTTGAATCCTTCAGCAAATGTTTGTACAAGTCAAAGAATATGAAAGACATCTTCAGTTTTTACTCATTTTAAAAAATGTTTTAACTCCTGTTATGAATATAATGACTTATTTGTTTATTAAAAGCTTTTCTACCTCGTCTACCACTAGCATCTCAGGATGGCTTACAATAAAAGTCATGTCCGCTGACTTTATGCAGACATCATGCTGCACTTTAAGTTTGGCACAATACCCACTGTGAGAAACTATAGTTTGCAGTTAGCTGACAAGCAGAATAAAAAATTACCAAATACTTTTTGGCCTGACATCTAAATTGACAAATTACACCAACAGGCACCCAAAGGATGCTGCAAGGTGGAGATGGAAGTGAGCTTATGGGGCTGAGAGGACAGAAAATATTTTGGTTTCGTATCACATTATAAGCAACCTTGACGAGTCTTATCAAGAGAAAAGTAGGACATAAAATTGTTTTAAATAATAAAAGGAAAAACTATATGACCATACCTAAACCATGGTTTATTGTTTATGTGTGTAATTTCTGTAGGTTTGCCTAGCTTGGTATGGTGCCTGGTTTGAGGCTTCTCCACTGGGATGAACAGCAGAATAATAAAAGTTAATGCTAAAATAAGAGATTCCATGGTTCAAGGGATGTAGCTGATGTATGATTGTTTGCTGGTTACACTTTAACCCTGTAATATCCTCCTGCTCAATGCAGATATGCACAAACCCCTTCGTATTTTTTCATTGTTACCATTTTTATTACTTAGGGCCATCTTTAAGTTGAAAGATAAAACATCATATAGCTGCATACACATGCATGTTCATACATATCGCGTGTGTGTGTCTACTTCTGCCATTCTGATATTACAAATGGGACCTGCACTGTTCAAATGAAGAGCACGCCTGTTCAGGGTTCCAGTCCAACAGGCATCCTGCCTTGCAGGATATTCCATTCAATTTCCTTTCTTGGTTGTCTGTTTCTCCCACCCCCAGGTCAGTCAAAAATTCTTAGATCGCTAAGAAAATTCAGTAAAGATTTTTTGCAGGGGTTATTTCGGCAAATGTTGGGAACTCCCCAAGGCCGCTGATATATCCTTCTTGTGTGTACTTTAGGCTACACAGGGAAGCTTTTCCACACTAGCAAAATGATACTGCTGCTAGTATACAAATTCCATTTCTCATAAGATCAAGATAATTACAAATTCATTCATTTGTCAAATGAATGGAAAAGTGTTCTTTTTTGATCCTAGAATATCCCTCCACACCCTTCCTTCATTATGCAGATCAGATAAATTTGATTTGAGCTCAATCCTTGGGCATCTGACTGGGTATGCGTTTTAGTACATTTCGTAAATACTTGAAGGGAATTATATTAATATCCCTAGACATTGCTGAAAGGGTCATGGGATAGCTCATACTTCAGCACCAAGGTCGGAAACACAGAAACAGAGCGACTCTGAAGGGGTCTACTGCACCATCTAGTCTGATCTTGGCTCTAGCTGGCTCCACTCATAATATGCCTACCATGCTCATGTCCAGCCTAATCTTGAACGCCCACACTGAAGGGGCTTCAACCACCTCCCATGGATGCCATTCCATACCCTTGGGGTCCTAACTGTCAGGAAGTACTTCCTGGCATCCAAATGTAACCTTGGTTCCTTGAGTCTGGCTCTGTTGATGCAAGTTCTGCCCTCCTCTGCAGGGGAGAACAGGTCTCTACCCACATCCATGTGACATCCCCTCACGTACATATATGTCACCAACAGATCCCCTCTGAGTCTCCTCTTCTGCAGGCTGAAGAGACCCAGTTCCCTCAGTCTCACCTCATACAGCTTCTCCTGTGAACCGGCCATGAACCTTGTGGTCCTTCACTGCACTGACTCTAACCTGGCTATATCCTTCTTGTAACGAGGGGTCCAAAACTGAACACAATACTCCAGTTGTGGGCGCACCAGAGTCGTATAGAGTGGCAGTAATACTTCTCCCAATCTAGAAGCCACGCTTCTGGCTATGCAACCAAGGGTGGTATTCACCCTCTTGATCACGGCATCATACTGCTGACTCATATTTAGCCTGCAGTTGATCAATCCCCTAAGTTCCCTTTCACAAGTGCTGCTCTCCAGCCACTTGTCCCCTAACCTGTACTTGTGACACCCATTCCTATGCCCCAAGTGCAAGACCTTGAATGTACTTGTGACACCCATTCCCATGCCCCAAGTGCAAAACCTTATCCACATTGAATGCCATCTTGTTGACTTCTGCCCACTTCCTTCTCGATCTGGAGTACCTGCTCCTCAGTTGTGGCCACTGCCCCAGTTTTAGTATCGTCTGCAAATTTGATCAGCAGACTGACCTCTTCCAGGTCATTGATGAAAAGACTGAACAGGATCCGTCCCAAGATAAAGCCCTGGGGGACTCCACTGGTCACTGGCCACCATCCTGATGATTCGCCACTTGTCCCCCCACCAATCCATTGGACAGGGCATCAGTCTATCCCAAAACTCCTCAGTTTCTCCACCAGGATATCATGGGGCACTTTGTCACAGGCCTTTCTGAAATCCAGGTAAACCACATCCACTGCATCCCCTCCATCTAGCCACCTCGAAACCTTGTCATAGAATTCCACAAGGTTCGTCTGGCAGGATCTGTTTTTGCAGAAGCCATGTTGCGTGACTGCCAGCTTCTCTTCCCTATCTAGGGTTATTAGACCTCTCACTACTATGAGCCTTTCCTGCAATGGAAGTAAGGCTAACCGGCCTGTACTCCCCCATGTCCCCTCTACTACTCTTTTTGAAAATTGGGACCATTGACACCACACTCCAGTCCTCTGGAACCTCATCCATTATCTACGAGTCTTCGAAAATGGAGGGCAACGGGCACAAGAGTACCCCCACCAACATCCCCGAAGTACCCTCGGGGGTAACCCATCAGGGCCCAGCGGCTTTGTAATGTCCACAGAGGTGTTCTCCTTCACCTTCCCACCATACTAACTAGAGATATCGTCAAGGCTTGCGCCTCTAAAACCTCCCTTTTGAGTGCCATCTCCTGAACTCCCTTGTCTTCCAGTAACTATCCCAGGAGACTTTCCCCAGTCTGGCATTCAATTGGCCAAAGTTAGCCTTCATGAAGTTCCAGCTTCTAGTACTCAACCTGCTGCACATCCCCATTCTCCTGATCTCAAAGCAAAGGATGGAGTGATCACTCGCATCCAGAGCTCCCCTAATCTGCACCTCATCTATCAGCTCCTCCCTGTTGGTCAAGACCAAGTCAAGGATATCCCCCTCCCCGTGGCCTCTCGGACCCTCTGCATGAAAAACCCTCCCTCTATAATGTCTAGGAAGTTATGTGACCTGACTGTTGCCACTGAGTGAACCTCCCAATTGATATCTGGGAGACTGAAATCTCCCGTAATTCCGGTTCCCCTTCCTCAAGATATCCTTTGAATCTGTTCTGTCAGGGCATCATCCAGGGTCTCAAGTTGACCTGGAGGATGATAACATACCATCACTGTCAGGTCCCCTCTCCCAATCTCTACCAGATCCCCATCTGTACCACCTTCTGTCTCAATGCATCCCATTCCTTCCCTGACATGTAATGCTAGGGCCCCTCCCCTCTTTCCCTTCCTGTCCTTTCTAAACAGGTGATACCCCTCTGTTTACATTCCAGTCTTGCCTTTCATCCCACCATTTTTCTGTGATCCCTCCTAGGGCATACCCTCCTATTCCCAGGAGAGCTTCAAATTCTTCCTGCTTATTACCCATGCTCCCAGCATTGGTGTACATGCACCTCAGCTCCTTCCCACAGCTTCCTTTCTTTGGGATTCCGGGCCTCCTCCTTCCTCCCACCTTCCCTGATACTGGCTCCCTCTTTGTAGGAGTCCTGCCAGCCCCTGCAGTACCTCTAACATCCTGGTCCCAAAACTCTGGTCCTCTCCCCACACTTATCTAATCAGGACAAGTTTCTGGGGAGTCTGAACCCACCCCACCGGCTCAGTTTAAAGCCTTCTGGACAAAGCTCACTAGAGCACATAGGAAGGACATTTGCCCCTTCCTCATGAGGTGCACTCTGTCCCTTGCCAGAAGTCCATTGGCAAGAAACTCGGTGCCATGATCGTGGAATCTGATGCATTCCTTCTAACACCAGGTGTTCACCTCGGCAACCTTCCTTTCCCTGGCTGGCCCAAATCCCTGGACAGGCAAGATGAAGGAAATGGACGCTTGGGCCTTTAGGTCAGCTGTTCTCCAAAGTCAAGAAGAGGGGTGAAAGGGGATAGTATAGGGGGATGGAAGGAAGAAACATAGAAACATAGAAACAGAGCGAGTCAGAAGGGGCCTCCCGGGCCATCTAGTCTGACCTCCGGCACCAGCCGGCTCCGCTCATGACATGCCCACCATGTGCATGTCCAGCCTGTCTTTGAACACCCTCACCGATGGGGCCTCAACGACCTCCCGTGGAAGCCCGTTCCACGCCCTCGGGGTCCTAACTGTCAGGAAGTGCTTCCTGGCATCCAAATTGAACCTTGGCTCCCTGAGCTTTGCTCCATTGGAGTGCGTCCTGCCTTCCTCTGCAGGGGAGAACAGGTCTCTACCCACCTCCATGTGACACCCCCTCACATACCTGTATGTTGCCAACATATCCCCTCTGAGTCTCCTCTTCTCCAAGCTGAAGAGACCCAGTTCCCTCAGTCTTGCCTCATACGGCATCCCCTGCAAACCAGCCACCATCCTTGTGGCCCTACGCTGCACTGACTAAAGAGATTGAAAAGATTGAAGCAGGCAGAATATGAGGTATCCTGATCCTGCTGCAGTGTCATTTCCCACTCCAAACTTCCAGTGTCCCACAGCTAGACAGCCAAAAATCTTAATCTAGCAAAAATGCAGGGTGAGTGGAGCAGAGAGGTGAAGATCCCTTCTGCTACTCCTCTGGTTCTGTACTGGATTTAAGTCTCTGAGTTCTGGGGTTTACCGGCATCCTCATAGGATTATACCCTAAATGAATTGCTCAGTTTGCTGTATTTACTAGAAACTCACTTTATTATTTATTTATTTAAAACATTTTTATGCCACCCCATCGCAACAAAGCCTCAGGGCGGCTTACAACAGCTCAAAATACAGAAATTTCATACAGAAACTTCCAGTATTTAACTTCCAGTATTTAACAGCTAAAGTACTTGAAGAAGTGCACACTACTATAAGCATCTTGCCCAAATGTTATCCATATAATAAGCCTTGGGATTATATTAGTTTGATAAAGAAAACTCAAGGAACTGTCTAGATGACATATTAGCCAAAGATATAGAATTCAGTAGCATAGGGCAACCTATAAGTAATCCCTGCCTAAACTCAAGTAGGATTATTTTCCACAAGAAGAAACCAGTCTCCTTGTGTTGACATTTAATGCAGTTTAAATCCATGAATTTAAAAATATTTCTCAACAAGAAAAAAAATCAAGATTTAGAAAGATTTATAGCAGCAGCACTGCTTTTTTAGGCCTTTCCTGCAAGGCACTAACAAGCTATAGAGGAAAAAAAAACAGCAATTAGAAAAATGTGATTTAATGATCATTAATCTGTATCAAAAGAATATAATGATGTACATTGTATGCCACTGAAATTATTCTCTATTATGGGTTTTCAGAACAGAAGTTGAGAAATCTTTTTGACAAACTAGTCGCTTATTAAAAACCAAAGGGAAGCGCTTTGATACCATCTGTGCAACATTAGCGCCTTCACCAAAAGAATGATTAGTTTGTATGTTAAGCATTCAGCACTAGGGAAATAAAAATTAGGAGAAATTTCCAGCTATTCAAATGCTCATTTGGAGCCATTATGAAAGCCCTTATCATACATATGCAATGCTATGCAATGCACAACAAAAAGGGGTCAAAATCACCTCCTCTCCATCACAACTAAGAGAATCCAAATTAGGGCCCCATGAGGTTTCATTTGTTGCCCTGTCCACCTGGACCAACATATGCTCAAAAGCAGGTAGCCAGCACCTGCATTTTTTAAACAAAAAAAATTCATCTGTCAACTGCAAAATATAGAGAATAAGTTGCTGGGAAAGTTTACAGAGACAATTGCTTCTCTTTAAAGGACACTACAACAGGGGGGAAAAAGCAGCTGAAATACTTGGGAAGCTCATTTTGAAAAAAGAGTTAGTGCAAATCAGAGTTCTTTATTTCTAGTATGCTACATGCTATGTCTCTCAATTCAACAAGTTTTTTTCTAATTACCCACCTTAATTACAATAATTATACATTTTAAAGTAAATGCAGGTAATGAAGTCCACTTGGAAAGGAAACTGTCAAAGACATTGGAAAAAGAAGCACTGCAGCTGACAGGGATGACAAAGCTGATAATGACAATAATTTAGGAAAGCTGTTTACCTTCTTCCAAGGATGGAAGAGGAAAAATTGAACTCAGGCATACTGAAAAGAAAGGAGGAAGTCAGGGTCAATTGAGAATTGTTACTAGAAATTACATCACTTGGACCATAGATGGGGAATTGGGTTGTTGAGTGAAGTTTTAGAAATGCCCTTAAAAGCTTGTTGGTAATTTCCTCCTATGCCTCTTAACTTACTACAGCGACCAATTTATTTATAATATCTAGAGGTGAAACCTGAAAGCAAGATGGAAAGTCCTGAGAAAGCCCTTTTTAATTTATAGTCATTGACTCAACACATTTCCTTTATCTTGGATTATGAACAAAAAGATTTGCAGGAGCTTAAACCACCTACAAATTTATTGTTGCCAAATTTTTGTGGGTTAGAGTGCACCCTCATCAGATGGAACAAATGTTCTTCCCAGTTGACAGGTATATATACACATCCGGGCAGCAAAGTATAAAAAAGTGAGGTCAAGCAGAAATAAAATACAGTCTGTGGCAACTATGTTAAGACTTAAATATGCATGCAAAATAAGTACACTAACTATACAGTGCAACAGTAATTGATGATAAAGAGTCTAATCCACTAATGTTATAGGAAGCTGTTATCACAATTAAGATCAGAGGTATTCTAGCAGTGCTGTGTTGCAGTCCTTTTAAAATTCTGCGCTCGTCTTAGAATATAGAGACTAGAGAGTCCAACAAGAGATCTCCCATGCCACATTTGCTTCAACCATTACACATATTGATATCCAATCAACTGCTTTTCAGTGTGGAGTCTGGTTCCACCTGCCAGACGAAGAATCCATTAAAGAAGCAAAGATTATGATGCCGATACTTCTTGGCTTCCTATCAGGGTGGGTTAAAAAAAAACAAAATCAGATTTTTTATTTTTTTATTTAAATCTGAATTATTTTATCAGATTTTGGCTTATTTGATTTTTTTATTTAAATACTTTTAAAATATGTATTTAAAATTGAATTTTTAAATAAAATGCTTTTTTGAGAAAAATCTATCTAATGGTAGTTTTCTGTTTAAGAGACATTATAGTCCAAAGGTTATTCATCATGAAATAAGGATTAAATGTAATTATGTAGCGGGAAGAAGTATGGCATCAGAATGATACAGATGTGATTAATGAACCTCCGTTATCACGCTGGTAACTGCCTGGTGGTGGGCCGTGGAGCTCAATCTAAGCTCTGTAGGAGCTAAAATAGATTGCTTGGCAAATCCCCCAGATGATGTGGAATGGCAATTCCACATTTGGTGGGGGAAATCAAGCTTTCTCAGCTGGGTAGTACTGGAGGGAGAGCTGACCTCTCAAATTCTCAACATACTACCTTTTTTTTAGTTTTGTTTTAGCTTTTGTGAACACACCGGATCTATTGGAACATATTTTTGTTTCTTTTCTCTGCAATGATACCCATGGAATAAGCTGTATTTCTTGTTAATTAAGAAGCCCTTCGGATGGAGGGGGAATGAAACCTTCCCCCCCACAGAGCTGAAAAGCAGCGAATTACATAACAGAGAGAAAGACAGAACTTTTTGTAAGTAAGGAAAAGATTTATCTTCTTTTCTCTCTCCAAGGGCGAATAATTGTGCTGTGGAACTGAGTAATAGAGGATCTTTCTTTTATTCATCTGTGTTGGACTACTGCCAAGAATTGGAGACCATCTTTCTCTGTTCCTAGGATCCTTGGACACCTGCCAAGCTTTGCTAATCTACCGCTACTATGGAAGAAATACTGAAGGCATTTCTCAAAATACAGCCTTCTTTAACAGCTGTGCAACTATCCCAGCAGGTGATTATAGTACAACAGAAGATTGTTCTAGAGTGACTTGATTGTTTTTTTAACTGAACCAAAAAGTGGTTTTGATAAATTAGTCACTTCTCTTGATCAGGCTTTAGATAAGCAACTTGCACCTGAACAGAATATGCAAAATATCCAACAAGCAGAAGGAAAATCTGAAACTGGAAAGAAAATAAGTGCAACTGATCCGCGTGTTATAATGGAGAAGGAGAAGACAGCTTGGCCACAACTCAAGACACATGATCTATTGCAACATCACGAAGTAAGCTTCCATGGGATCTGCGTGTCATCTTGGAGAAGGACAATTTAACTGACCACTTAAAAGAGGTTATATTTATGTGGCTGCAACTGAAGACTCCATTACAGACATTATGGTGGTTTAATGGGAAAAAAAACAGAAAGGTCTGGTAGAGGGGTAAAGAAAAAGTAAACATGGCAGGGGTACAAAGGGAAGATAAGGGAAATTTCTTTCTATTCCAAAAAAAAAAAAAAAAAAAGCTGATTTATATAGCTTGATATGCTTGCATGTGATGTAGAAAGGCTAAGCTATTATTGATGATGAAATAGTAGCAATTTAGCTTAATGAAATCCTGTTTAGAAGGTATTATTGTTAAATGGATATCTTTGACTGTATTCCTAATAAGCTACTGTTGTTGATGATATATGTTAGACTGTAGATACCTGGGCTTTTATATGGAGCTAACTATATTTGATTAAATGGTATTTAAGTGAGATGAAACACTAGTAATTTAGCTTAAAGAAAAATGTTCTAAAAGATATTGTAAGTATTACTCATCACCAAATAGAGTAGTTAAGACAATTGATGTTTATGTGCAATTGTGGTAGTGAGGAAGTTATTTACTATTAGAAAATTGAAAAGATTTTGAATTGTCCAGAAATGTTTAGATCAAACTTACCACTGAAGGAGAAAGAGTTTTCTCCTTCAGTTGCAGTTTGCAGTTTCATTTAACTTGGAGATGCTTCCCTTTGACATTGCTCAAAAGAAACAGGACTTTGTAGGAAATAATGAGACTGATTTCATGGATGAAGAAGAAGAAGACAGTGACTTCTATCAAATTTGGATTATTATCATTATTATTATTTTATTGGCTGGAGAAATGAAAACATCATTGGATCAAAACCAAGTCCCAAGTTATTATAAATGGATTCTAGTATGATCATATAATGTTAAAAGATATGTGGTAGGGGGCTGATCCAGTAAATCCGGGGTGTGCGATGATTGTTGTAGTTTTAGTTTTTTAAAATTCTAATAAAATTTCTATAAAAAAAATTAATTATGTAGCATAAGACTGTATGTTCATGCAATGTTTAAAATTCTTTGGTAAATGAATTCTGTTACTCTATTCACAATGTCATGCTCTTCCAGAGGTTTCTGTAAGCTCATTGAGCAATTTTTCTATCTAAAAGATATTACAGGTGCTTGGTTTTACACCTCTCAAAACTGGGAATGTGTGTCTGCAAAGATCACATGTGTCTACTTCACAGCAAAAATATTATAAACATGCAGACTTGAGAAAAAGACCTAAATCCCATTGTTCCTTTGCAGCCCTGTGTACACAGAATCAACCCCTTCCCTCTTAAGAGCTAAGTTTCAAAAATTCAATGAATACAAAAAGATTGTTGGAAGTGGAATAGATCTGCACAAGAAGCTAATTGAAGCTAATTGTGAGGAAGGAGGAATGAGCAGTAAAAATTAAAGTAAAACATTGTGTGAACAGAATATTCCACAAGTCTTTGGATCTTTTTTATGTCTATCATACTATTCTTTCCCTGGAGGAGAAAATCTGTAGTGATAGCAGGCTATAAAAGAAACCCAGTTTGGGAATATTTAATGAAGTTCCTCTACCTACAGGTGAGGCAAGCATGTGTGCAAAATTATGTAAAAAATCATGATTTAAATCTAGTTTTACTGATGAAATCATTTAAATGATTTATTTGTTATTAAATCATGATTTAAATTGATTTGATTGGTTTCACTTCATGGGCCAGGCCAAGTCTTCTTTATGTAAGTAATACATGAATAAATAAAGACCTGTCAAAACAGTCTTCTTTGTTAAAGCAGCATCATTGTGGTTCAATACTAGCTCATCAGGAAAAAAATTAAGTCTTCCCTGCTCTGAATTTAATTACATGTAAATTAAAATCAATCTTTCCATTTAAATAAT
This sequence comes from Varanus salvator macromaculatus, assembly GCA_023646645.1. Taxonomy (NCBI): domain Eukaryota; kingdom Metazoa; phylum Chordata; class Lepidosauria; order Squamata; family Varanidae; genus Varanus; species Varanus salvator. The sequence goes on along the minus strand of JAIXND010000779.1, from coordinate 29,785 downwards.
TAAGGTATTATAATTGTCACCTGAAGAGTTTTCCAACACTTGACTTTTTCACAGAACTGCCCCTCTCAAATACAGTACCTTTCCCCCTAAAAGTGGCCCGCTCATGAGGGATATAAACTTGCTTGAACAGGGGTGCTGAATGAGCAGCTCATGGGAGTATTCCAATCTGGCTCACCTGCATTTTGGGATTTGCATTCCTCACCTTTATTTCCCGTGAAGGCTCCTAGTTCCACCCCTGGAGGAATACCCTCAGAAGACACCCTTTCTGTTTTCTTAGAACTGAGATCAATAGCAAAGATTCCTCTGCAAGTGGGTGACAACAGTGGATCCCCCATTGTTAAGTCTGTTCTGAGGTGCTTTTTTTCTTTAAATATGGATACCTTCAAATCATCCATTATAGTTGTATCCCATCTTTCGTCAAAGAAGCTCAAATGGGCAAGCTAGTTATTCTGTTTCTCATCCTCACTGCCAGGCTGAGATGGAAGACCATCACAGAGAATGACTCGTCTAAGGTTGCTATTGGAGAAGATGGTGTCTCCTTTCTTTTTACAAATACAGGATTAACAAGAAAACTTGTGTGTATGTAGCTGTAGGAGAACTGCTCCTGGATAAGAGAGAAAAAGAAGGAACTAGGCCAAGGATGAGTGCTTGAGCTGCATCTTGAAAGTGGCATCCTTAGATAAGGTATGAATGGAGGGAAGACAATTCCCAGCCTTGGGAAGGGAGGGGGCCTATGAGAAAGTTGTCCAAGGATGAGGTAAGCTATAAAAGCTTTGTTCTAATTGTGTACTGTGCAGTTCCAATGTGTTCTGCCTTATATGTGCAATAATATGACAACACCCTTGCTTGCTGTATTCTTAATAAATATTGCTGGTTTTCTTTTCTTAAATCTATTTTGGCTTGTTTCATGCAAGATTTAACACCATGCATATGTGAACTTCATGGGTGATGGGAAGGAAAGTAACAGGGAGATATACCAATTAACCGACAAGAAAAAGTTATTTGTGAACTTCACAGCTGTATCAGATGATTCTTATTTGATATTCTGCTTAACAGATATCTCAAGATTGTGAAAGTTCTTCTGCCAGTGTTCTTTTCTTTGAGTCTCCCATCACTAATCCAACGGGAAGAGTTTAATACATAGATTTATATCTGAAACCCTCTGAGAAAGGAAGCAATAAACCAGTACACTCTTATATAAAGACTGCTTCAGAGAACAGTATTTGATCCTGATTTCTACAAGACACATTCCTCAAAACAGATTTTAGACAGACTGGCATATAAGACCCATTCCCTGCATTATATTTTTTTACAGATTTCCTGACAAGATAATCTTCATTCATAAGAATGATTCTTTGACTGGAGAATATGATATGCAAATATGTAATACACTCAGTTATCAATAAACCATGTTCCTTGCCATCAGCCTCCAAACAATATAAAGGACTGCATATTTGATCTAACCATAGGAATTACACACAATGTACATAGACATGAGATTGTCTTATGGGAGTAGGCTCATACTTGGTATATAGAACAGGCAAAGTTCCCTAAAGAAATATAAGCAAGCCTAAAAATGGAGAATACCTACATTACTTCTAAGCATTTGATTAAGCAACAGACCAATATGTACCTGCAAAATGTGATACTTTCATCTAAATTCAGCAGAGATTCTAGTGAATTGCAGATATAAATGCTGCATTAGCCTTTCCCCTCTATTTGAAGGAAGATCTCAGTGGATTTGGGAGAGGAGAAGTATCTAGACATTCGCATTCTGCTGTAAAATTCCCTGACCTTCATTAAATTGTCTTTTCAAAATGTGCATAGTTTTGGTCTAACACACACATTGGTCCAGGGATCAAACAGCCATCATTTTACTTACCTGTGAAGTCCCTGTTCTGCAAGCTTTGCAATTTGATATACAGTTTGATGATACTCTCTAGCTGCCTGTTTACTTTTACGTCTTGTACCATGGCTGGTGTGTGACACACTGGGCAGGCTGCACCAATGGAATCACCTACACAAGTTCTGAAAGGGAAATATAACAAGATTTACACAGGGAGAACCAGCAACAGCTTGTGATAGAAGCATCTAAAGTTTTTTCATGAATACCAGGAAACTAAAACAGCAGAGCAAGGTGACTATTTACATTTCAGACAGGAGAGCATAGCAAAAATGGCCAGAACCCTTGCCCCAGACACACACGAAGTACACAAACCCTGCAATGACTGGTTGGAATTCATTTCCACTTAATCTACACAATATGCTAAACTGTGGTATGACATACTGTGTGAACACAGCTGATGTACAAATCAATGGATATAACTTTCATTGGTTAAATCATGCAATCAGTGACACATAAGCAGAGCTGAGAAACACCCTCTTTCCTAGAAATCAGCATGTGTGTAACCTTGAAATGCAGCTGACACTGAGCAGGCACCAATCCAGAGAAAGCTAGTTGGCACTTGAGAAGATCTCAGCAGCTCAGACAAAGGGCAATTCACAGCAGCCCACCCCATCCTCCACCCTTCTTTGGAGCAACTTCTTTAGTATGAAAGTGGGAAAGATCACAGCATTGCAACTTTTTACTTCTTTAACCTATTGGAAAGTGTTAACTGTGTTACATGTAACCCTTTAATGATCAATGTATGAAAGGGCCAACTGAGGACTGCTCAGGCATCCCATCTGGAACAATTCATTGGTAGCTGGTTATTCTGGAAAGTAAATCTTTTAAAAGAAAACCTTCTCCTGTTGTGCATTTTGGGCATATGCACACCAGGACATGGACTATTTCGTCAACTCAGCCATTAACCATCTGCGGGATAAATCATGAAAGCCACGACCTGAGCATAGCCCATTCAATATTTAACAATAATTAAAGATTACCTAGGCTATGGTAGTGGTTCCTTGATGACATTTTAGGAATAGTTATATGGTTTATGGACACCTAAACATGGTGAAGGATTGAGCATGTAGCAGCATGTGAAGTCTCAATCTGAAGTGAGTTCCAAGCATTACTTAAGCACTAAGCAAGTGCCTCTTATAACTTAGGTATACCAAGAAATGCCTAGAGAAAACTAGAGTGATGACAAACATTGTATCATATAAAAAGAAAAGCAACAGAAGCAGTGGATATTATGCCAAGAGGAAGAAACTGGGAAGGAGCTGAAAAGAAGCTGAAGATTATTTTTTATATATAGCTCAACAAAGAATTGTTCTGAAATCTGGTAACAGGGCAAGATGTAAAGGTTCACGTTACAGGAAAGGGATTTCCAGCTTCCATCTAGAACTGCACCAATGTATTACCACCTTTTTCTTTAAGACAGCAATAAATAACTTATGGCCCTCCACAGATTTAGGCCTATATCTTCTGCCAACCCTTGCCAGCTTGGCCAATGGGGAAAGATGCTACAAAGAGATGTGAGTTGCCAACACATTTGACGGTTTTCAAGTAAAGGCCTGCTGTTGGTTCTTGAACACAGAGTTGGGTGGAACACATAAAAGGACAACCAAAATTATTAAGGGTGGGGCAATTCTCCTGAGGATAGCTGACAACATTTGGGTCTTCTGAAATCCAAGAAAGGAGGGCCACAATAAAAAGTTTTACAAAAATCTTTAAAAAATAGTGGGGAGAAAGTTGACAGGAATAAGATTTTCCTCCCTAAAATGTTAGAATTTAAAGTCTTCTTAAAAAACAACTACTACTACTGCGTGGGTGACTCAGCCAGAAAAAAGGAAGATCAGAATTGTCAATAATGTGGATGGTTTTAAAAGGGGAGTAGACAAATCCACAAGGACAAAGGTTATCAGTGGCAACTAGCCTTTCAATGTCAATATTAGCTGATGAAAACAAAGCAGAAGGGCATTGTGCCTTTTTTTCCCAAATCTTATTATTTTCAGAAAGTACAATAAAAAGAAAAAAAAGTATACAGGAAGAAAGAGCCCAGGAGTCGATCCAAAGATTTAACAAGCAATTCCTCATTTAAGCACATTTACAATAAATAAAATTCTCTGTCAACCACTTTCTCAAACAACTCATTTAATTCTCATTCATACATTTATTCAGTCTATAAAAATAGTTATAGATCATAACATTGCTTTGGCAAATCACAAACATTTGTAAACATTATATTTTCTTTAACCATTGTATAAGTTGTTCATAGTAAGAACATAGTAACATAGTAACTCTGTAACATAGTAACATACTTACTATACTATACTATAGTTTATGCGCGCGCACACACACACACAATAATTACTATAGTAACATAGAACATAGTAAGAACAACATAGTAAGTAAGTTGTTCATCTTTGAGTGAATTCTTTAACGTGGACATAGTTAGCTTTGCCATTGTTGCACACTCAACTAGATTGTTTTTCCAGTCTTCAACAGCTAGGCAGTTTTCTTGCTACTTGCTACCATATATTTATATAAATCTGGCATAAATTTGGGATAGTCTCTGGGACAACTTGGTAACAAGTTCTTGGCATTCATTGGAAAGTTAATTTGAGAATTTTCTGCATCTTGGTATGTGTCTGCTTCCAAAATTATTTAATTCTATCACCATATATGGTAAAATGCCCCATCTATCTCTTTTCATTTCTAACATTTTCTACTTGTCCATTTTCTGTATCTCTTTTGGGGTACTATACCACCAGAAATACCTGTTATACCAATTTTCCCTTAGTGCTTGGTATGCAGTAAATGCTATGTCCTTCGCCCATAAGACTTCCTATTGGTGAGATGATATTTCTTGCAGATTCTGCATCCAGCTCTTCATGCATATTTTATCTTGTTGAGTCTCCATATCATTATTAAAGCAGTTGTTTATAAATTAATCCTAGGAGATGGTCTATTTGATTTTCCATTCCATTTGGATGCCAAGGTTTCATTTGGATGCCAGGAAGCACTTTCTGACAGTTAGGACCCCGAGGGTGTGGAATGGGCTTCCACAGGAGGTGGTTGAGGCCCCATCAGTGCGGGTGTTCAAGGATAGGCTGGAGATGCACATGGTGGGCATGTTGTGAGAGGAGCTGGCTGGTGCCGGAGATCAGACTAGATGGCCCGGGAGGCCCCTTCTGACTCACTCTGTTTTCTATGTTTCTATTTTTAATTTCAAAGTCTGTTAGATTTCTTATTATGCTTTTTCCAGTTTGAATTTCATTTTTAATCTTGAGGCTAGCTGATGATAGAGGAGCCGTTCTATGTTTTTTACCTTCATCTTTTAGCTCTTTCCATGACTTAATTCACCCTTGTTGCTCAGCCATGTTTCTATATGTTATAAGATTGTTGTTATTCCTAGAATGTTTTCCACAGTATGCTTCTATTGGGGACATTATAGGAGATTGGAGGGTTAATTCTTCTCATGGAGTACCACATTTTTATTAACCCATCTCTAAATACATGCCTATTATTTGGAGTCAGTACTTTTTATTGATTCTTTAGCCCATAATTTATTGTAAATGCCTACCTCTAGGTCTGCAATTCCAATTTCACTAATCTTTCATTGAAATTAAAAATCCAATCTGTTCTGCCTTTCTTAAGCTCTTTCCACAGGCTCAGCCACTATGAGAACACAATGCCAGGCTAAATAGGCCTCTGATCTGATACAGCAGGTCAGTCCTTACATTCGTGGATGAACAGCGGACATCCAACAAACACTGTGATAAAGATCACACACCTCACAAATTGAGCATTTATATTTAAGGATATGTTCAAATATTAGAATACACTTAATTTCAGGAGCTGCCTACCAGCTGTGGCCAGTCATCAGAAGTTACCTTCAAGCCAAACTGCAGTGCCAGAACCAATTTTGCCCAAGCCTTGTGAAAAGTTTCCCCTGTGCTCACCAAACACTTATGACCTAGTTACATCTGCTGGATTGCTTCCCCACATTTCTCCTTACACATCACATCCCGCTCCACTTTCCTTCCCTGTCCAGGCATATTAATAGTTCACACCACACTACTATTTTGGATTGACCTGAAGCTGACTTGCCTCAGAAACTAACTGCAGTTGACTGAAGTACCCTAAACAGTGGTTGGAGGGCTGCTGTGCAAGAATCTGTTATCATTTGTCTACCTCTGCATTTGTAACTGTAAATAATGACCACAAGGAAGTTGCCCAGGCAAACAGTTTTGTTATACCCACATTTTTAAAAAAGCTTCCTCAACTAGGGGTGAGCAACTTGTGGCCCTGCAAATGTTTTGACCATGACTTCCATAATCCCTCACCATTTGCTGTAATGGCTAGTGCTGATCTGAGTGGTACGCAGAAACACCTGGAGGGCCACAAGGTGCTCACTCCTGTTCTAACTTAACCACTAGAAGAGAGGCAGACTAGAATTGCTTCCTAAGGACATCTAGGAAAACAAGACACTTTTAAAAAGCAAGGTTGGATGAATTTCAATTTGAGATCACCCAGAAGTTCTTTTCTAGGTCTTCCAAGGGCTGGGTTTTCTCTGTGAAGTCAGCACAACTACGGGCTAAGTCTTTTTTAGATGACAATTAGCATTTTAAAAGCCCATTTGTAGCAATGAATGGATACCAATTGTGAAAACAGTATTAATCAAGCCTGGCAGATCCAGAGTTGTAATGAGAGATGTGAAAGCGTGGGAGACAGCCGGAAAAAAAATCCAATGGAGAAAACAGCTGTTTACCACTTTCATCAAAAGATATTGGGGGGGAGACACCAACAAATTGAAAAATTGAACAAATTTGGATTAAGGAAAGTTTTCTTTTAGCACAATGAATAAAATATTCAATACAAGGTATTTATATATTGCTACTCAGGCCTTATCCCATTGAATTATTTTTAAAACAATGTAATAGAACTCTTATAATAAGACTAAAGAGACATTTCTGGAAATAATTAAGGTATAGGTTTTCTTTTTCTTCCCAGCATGGTTATTTTTTCCATTTCTTATCAAAATTTTGTATATAGTAAATTATTTAGGGGTGCTCCAAGTCATGTGCAATTTCCCAACATATTAGTAGAATCATCATTCCATAATATGGTATGCATTCTTCAAAGTTTTGGTTCTGTTCTACAAGTTCTGTGTTTCTGGGCTGCTTCTGGTTAGATGCTGTGGCAGTTCTAATTGAAAACTCAAATATGAAAACAAATGTTCCCATTACCACCAAATGTGACAGAACAGCATGTGGGTTACCCTACCTATGTTCTTTTCTTTTATTAACTCTGAGGTTTCCTAAGATGTAGTCATGGGATTAATAGCACCACTATTCAAATGAACAAAAATTGAAATGTTAATTTTAATAAATGTTAATACGCAAGAATAAAATGTCACACTTCAAATAAAAGGTTGAGACATATGGTTGTTTACTATTCTTAAAAGTTGAGTGCCTTTCTCAACTAAATTAAGATCTCAATAGCTTTTCCTGCAGACCAGGACTGCATCTCACAAACTAGATTTAGGAATTCCACGAAATTTGTTATAAAAGCAACCGACTGGTTTTCTCATACCACCAGTTCTTCTTCCTCCTTCTGGTTTCTAGGATGATTCAGATGTTTTAGAAACATAGAAACAGAAACAGAGCGAGTCAGAAGGGGTCTCCCGGGCCATCTAGTCTGACCTCCGGCACCAGTCAGGTCTGCTCACGACATGCCCACCATGTGCATGTCCAGCCTAATCTTGAACACCCGCACCGATGGGGCCTCAACCACCTCCCGTGGAAGCCCATTCCACGCCCTCGGGGTCCTGACTGTCAGGGAAGTGCTTCCTGGCATCCAAATTGAACCTTGGCTCCCTGAGCTTTGCTCCGTTGGAGCGCGTCCTGCCTTCCTCTGCAGGGGAGAACAGGCCTCTCCCCATCTCCGTGTGACAGCCCCTCACATACCTGTATGTCGCCAACATATCCTCTCTGAGTCTCCTCTTCTCCAGGCTGAAGAGACCCAGCTCCCTCAGTCTCGCCTGATATGGCATCCCCTGCAAACCAGCCACCAACCTTGTGGCCCTACGCTGCACTGACTCCAACCTGGCTATATCCTTTCTGTAATGAGGGGCCCAAAACTGAACACAATACTCCAGTTGCAGGCGCAGCAGAGTCGTATAGAGTGGTAGTAATACCTCTCTTGATCTAGAAGCCACACTTCTGGCTATGCAACCAAGGGTGGTGTTCGCCCTCTTGACCACCGCATCAGAATTTATTGTTGGTTTGTTGTTTAGTTGGATTATTGTGTAGGTTTGTTTAGTTGATGTTGTTAATTTAAAATATTTAGTTGTTTATGTTTATTTAATCAGGTTTTTTTTTTTTTTTAGTTGCCGAGATGCACTGTGGGAGGGAGGGATAAATGAGAATTGTTTTATTATTGTATTTTAATTGATGTTGTAAGCTGCCCCGAGGCTTAATTGCGATGGGGCGGCCTATAAATGTTTTAATAAATAATAAATAAATAAAATAAATCACACTGCTGACTCATGTTTAGCCTGCAGTCAACCAGCACCCCAAGGTCCCTTTCACAAGTGCTGCTCTCCAGCCACTTGTCACCTAACCTGTACTTATGACAGCTATTCCTATGCCCCAAGTGCAAGACCTTGCACTTATCCACATTGAACGCCATTCTGTTGTCTCCTGCCCACTTCTATAGTCTGTCCAGGTCCTTTTGGATCTGGAGTACCTGCTCCTCAGTTGTGGCCACTGCTCCAGTTTTAGTGTCGTCTGCGAATTTGATCAGCAGACTGTTCACCCCTTCTTCCATGTCATTCATGAAAAGATTAAACAGGATCGGCCCCAGGACAGAGCCCTGGGGGACCCCGCTTGTCACTGGCTGCCATCCCGATGATTCCCCACTAATGGTTATCCTCTGCTTTCCGTCAGTCAACCATGCCCTAATCCACCGGACAGTGCTTTGGTGTATCCCAAAACTCCTGTTTCTCCACCAGGATATCATGGGGCACTTTGTCAAAGGCCTTGCTGGTATATCACAGGTATACTACATCCACTGCATCCCCTCCATCTAGCCATCGCACAACCTTGTCATAGAATTCCACAAGGTTTGTCTGGCAGGACCTATTTTTGGGAAAGCCGTGTTGTGTGGCTGCTAGCCTCCCTTCCCTATCTAGCATCACTAGCTCTCTCTCTATTATGAGCCTTTGCATTGTTTTTCCTACAATGGACGTAAGGCTAACAGGTCTATAATTCCCCATGTCCCCTCTACTACCCTTTTTGAAAATTGGGACCACTGATGCCACCCTCCAGTCCTCTGAAACTTCACCCGTTCTCCATGAGGTCTCAAAAATGGTGGCCAGCGGGCGTGAGAGAACCCCTGCCAACTCTCTAAGTACTCTTGAGTGTAACCCATCAGGGCCCGGCGCCTTTGTAATGTCCAATGCCCTGAGGAGCCCCTTGACTTCAAGGGGGGGCGACTCTAATCTGTGCCCCTAAATCCCCAGCCTCATCTAATCTCCTATGCAGATCTCCCCCGACCTGCTTTGGGGAGAACACATCGTTTAGTATCTGTGCCTGTTCCACCATATTTTTATTTATTTATTTACAAATTTGTATGCCACCCCCTTGCGACCAAGCCTCGGGTCAGTCACTGGATCTCCTTCCTCCTTATTTAGTGGCCCCACTACTTGTCTCCCCTTCCTCTTCCTATTTACATGCTGAAAGAAGCCTTTTTTGTTGCTCTTGATATTCTTGGCAAGTCTCAGCTCATAATCAGCCTTAGCCTTGTGAAGAATCCTTCTGCAATCCGCCTCCCGGTATACCCTTTTGTCTATTTCCCCCAGTACCCATTTTCTACGGAGGTTCCTCTTTCATCTAATCCCTCTAACCACCTCCTTTCGCATCCATGGTGGCACTCTCCTCTGTCTCCCCACCCTACTGACTAGAGGTATCATCAAGGCTTGTGCCTCCAAAACCTCCCTTTTGAGTGCTATCCACCCCTCCTCAACTCGCTTACCTTCCAGTAACCTATCCCAGGAGACTTTCCCCAGTCTGGCCTTCAGTTGGCCAAAGTTGGCCCTCTTGAAGTTCCAGCTTGTAGTGCTCGACCTGCTGCACATCCCCAGTCCCCTGATCTCAAAGCAAAGAGTGATCACTCGCATCCAGAGCTCCCCTAATCTGTACTTCATCTATCAACTGCTCCCTATTGGTCAAGACCAAGTCAAGGATGTTTCCCCCGCTCGTCGCCTCTCGGACCCTGTGTGAAAAATCCTCCCACTATAGCTTCTAGGAAGCGATGTGACCTAGCTGTCTCTGCTGAGTGAGTCTCCCAACTAATATCCAGGAGATTGAAATCTCCCATAATTACTGTGTCTCTCCTTCAAGATATCCTTAGAATCTGGCCTGTCAGGACATCATCCAGGGTCTCAAGGTGACCTGGAGGGCGATAACGTACCCCCACTGTCAGGTATCTTTCCCTGTCAAAACCCAGACTGTCTCTACCGAATCCCCATCTCTGCTGCATTCTATCTCACTGCATCCTATCCCTTCCCTGATGTATAAAGCCATGCCCTCACCCCTCTTTCCCTTCCTGTCCTTTCTAAAAAAGTGATACCCTTACAGGTTCACATTCCAGACTTGCCTTTCATCCCACCAAGTTTCTGTGATTCCCACCAGGTCATACCCTCCTATTCACAGCAGAGCTTCAAACTCTTCCTGCTTATTACCCATGCTCCTAGCATTGGTGTACCTGCACCTCAGCTCCTTCCCACCGCTTCCTTTCCTTGGAGTTCCCAGCCTCCTCCTTCCTCCCATCCTCCCTGATACCTGGCCCCTCTCTGTAGGAGTCCTGTCAGTCCCTGCAGTACCTCTAAAACTCTGCTCCCAGAGCCCTGATTCTCTCCCCACACTTGTCCAGGGCAGACACGTTTCTGGGGAGCCTGAACCCCCCCCTCCCCCAGTCAGTTTAAAGTCTTCCGGATGAAGCTCACTAGAGCATCTCCAAGGGACCTTTTCCCCATCCTCGTGAGGTGTAACCTGTCCCTTGCCAGAAGTCCATTGGCAAGAAACCGAGTGCCGTGGTCGAGGAACCCGAAGCTTTCTTTCTGGCACCACACCCTATGCCAGTCGTTCACCTCGGAGACCCTCCTGTCCCTTCCTGGCCCAAATTCCCGGACTGGTAAGATTGACGAGAAGGCCACTTGGGCCTTTAGCTGCCTGAGTTTCTTCGCCAAGGCCTCAAAGTCCCTGGTGATCCCGACCACACCCTGCCTGGCCATGTTGTTTGTGCCCACATGGATCACCAGGAGTGGCTGGTGACCCTCGGAGCGAACAAGATGCTCCACTCTGTCCTTCACATGCCGAATGCATGGACCTGGCAGGCAGCAGACTTCCCTCGTCTCCAGGTTGGGGCGGCACACCGCTGCCTCAGTGCCCCTCAACAAGGAGTCCCCAACAACCATCACCCTCTGCCGTGTCTTCCTGGTGGTGGTGGGCAGCCCTGCCCTGGCCCTCGCCTCTCCTACAGCGGCCCCCTAGTCGCTTGTCATCCCAGGCTGGGGGTCCTGCTGGTCCCCCGAGGCCTAATCAGCCCCAGCCTCCCCAAGTGGAGAGAACCTGTTTCCCAGCTCTAGATTGGTGCCAGGAGGAGGAGGCCGTGCTGGCCTCCTCTTCCTGTAGGTGACATAACTCCATGTCTCCGCAGCTGCTCCTCCCGTGGCCTCTCCCTCAACCCTCTGTCCAGAGGGGGGCTGCCTCCGGGGGGCCTGGAGAGCTCTCTCGGCCCTCAGGCCCCTCACCTCCTCCTCTAGCAGGGTCACCAGCTGGCACCGAGAGCAAGTGTAACCCTGCCTCTCCTGGGGGAGAAGGGCGAACATGTCGCAGCTGTCGCAGCAGACAGCAACACCTGTGACTCCCGCCAAGGCCATCTCCTGGTCTGCCATTGGGATCCCTTCCAAGACCTTACCTTGGTCCCCTGCCTTGTCTGTCCTGCAGTTCCTCTCACTCACCCAGTTCTCCCAGACAAAAACCCACTCGCACACACACACAAGGCTAAAATAAACTTAAATTAAAATTGGAGGAAAAACAAAGCACAGCACAGCACAGCACCCAAAAAAAACCAAGACCCTCTGCGTCCCAGGGAAGGGAGTCCCCGGACAGCTCGGGCCACAGCTAAGGGACGCAGACAAGGGACGATGCCAAGAGGCCAGAGCCAAAAGGGCTTGCAGTGGCTGAGCGCGGCCTTATCAGTCCCTCCCGCCTGTCCGCTTCCTCCTGGCCGCTCTAGCCTCTCTGGCCCTGCCCCGCTCCTCTCCGCTGCTCCTGGCCCTCTGCTTCTCTGCCCAGCTCCTACCTTGCCTTTGCCAGTCCCCTGGCCACTCAGCACTCTCTCCCAGCCTGTGCCGCTGCTGCTCTGCCAAGAACTACTTCAGAACAACTTGCTGAAGTTTCTACTGCTCAGATATAACGTAGGAACCAAAAATATATTATGAATAACTTGCTTTGCTGAGAAAATAATCATGTTTAGTATAATAAACTTTGCAGAATAGTTTATTCAGACAGTAATTTGAATAAACTGTCACATTTGAGGCCCCATCGGTTTGGGTGTTCAAGGATAGGCTGGACGTGCACATGGTGGGCATGTCGTGAGCGGAGCCGGCTGGTGCCGGAGGTCAGACTAGATGGCCCGGGAGGCCCCTTCTGACTCGCTCTGATTCTATGTTTCTATGTTTCTAATTTCAAATTTAAGGGGAGAAAGGTCACATTTATATACATTTAACATGTCAAACAAAGGTTTATGAGCAGATAAAAATACCATTTTAAATACCTGATATTTTCTTTATTTTTTCTAGCTAACTTGGGTATGGACTTGATAATTGGGTATAGACAGTGTAACAATGATGTGTTAGTGGCTTAACTGTAAAGCAAATAGATTCTCTACACTTTTATTTTATTTGGTATATCAGAACTGCTTTGGATAAGAGTATCTTTTGGTTTCCACATCTTAGCTACATCAAATAAGTCTGTAAGACTGATATGCTGATCACTGCAAACCATTCCTGTGCTTATCTGTAGTTGCAGTTTTCATAGTTTGCAAGCCACCCAGATCTTTGGCACCTTACAGTTTAAAAATCAGATTTTAAAATTGAGTAGCTGAGCTATTCAAGTATTTTAAAGATAATGAGGTTACTGTTGGTTCTTGCGTCTTTGAGAAGAAGGGCCAGTAAAGCTTTTATATGGGGCCAAATGACTGCCCCATATAAGATTTTTTTTAATGTAACAAATAATTCTTAATAACAAACAAATCTCTTAGAACCCTGTTCACAATTTCACTAACTCTATAAATTAATCAGGAACAGTAGAAAGTTAAGTATGAGTTGGATATTTCACAGCAGGTGGAATTTCCACTAGCTTGCATGTGACAGGGATACTGCGAAAACGGTGGATATGCTAGTAAGATTTTAGCACATCATCTTAAACAGCAAAAACATGTTGTTAATGTTATTTCAGCCATAAAAGATGAGAATGACAGGCTGCATATCTGTCCCACAGATATAAGTCCAGAATTTTAAAGGATTATTTTGATTAGTATGGCATGGGTAGTAAAATGTTGGGAGCAGTATATGGATGTTTCTTCCTCCTCATGTTGTGTTTCCACACATAGATTTCTCACAGCTGCAGTTTCTCATCAACCCATTGCATGCAGAGGAAATTATGAAAGCAATAATTATTATGAATAATGGTAAATCACCAGGTCTGTATGGATTTCCAAGTGAATCTATAAAACTTTTCCTAGTCTCTTTGTTTCAAAAGTTAAAGTCTTTAGAAATATATTTTTGAATCAGACTTCCTTTTATTGTTAAACTATGCTTAAATTATGGTGATTACAAACTTGGCAAAGATCACACTCACAGGGCTAACTATTGATCTATTTCATTAATTATGCAGATAGTAAAATAGTAACCATAATTTGGGTGATAGAGTGCAACAAGTTATTGCAATGTTAACCATGCCAGAGGGGATTTCTTAAACATGGGGAGCCAACTATCTTAAGAGTAGTTGTTGATTTAACAGTTTTACATTCTAATAGAGCAGACCAGGTTGCTACTGCTTCCTTGAAGGCTAACAAAATTTGCTATAGACAAAATTCATTTTTGCTCCACTGAGTGATCTCCCTATGAATTTTTGAAATTTTACATTCACCACTAGAGTTAGGACTAACTGGGTTTATTTGCCCATTTTTTCCATTGATGCCTGATTTACGTTTGAAAGCCGTGGGGAGTGCCAGTAGACAGAATAGGAGCATTCACAGCTTTATACCTGACTGCTTAGAATTTAAAATTATTCTTTATGTGAATGATCTATTACTGTTTATTTTGCAACTCTAGGCATCTATTCCAGCTTCAGTCCAGTTGATTAATATTTTTTGCAATTTGTCTGGCTGTTCAATTAACTGGTCAAAGTCTGAAGTAATGCCAATGGAAGACAATATATCGCATAGCATATTAGCTAATTGGCAATTTCAGTCCCCCAATTTCATTTATTTGAAATAGTTATCTCCTGAGATATACCTCCAATAACTAACTTAAAGCTGAACAAGTGGACTAATGAGGTCTGACAGGATAGAAACAATGCACATTGCATAACATCAAGTTTATGGGATAAAGTTAATACACTTAATGATTACTATTGCATCTCAGACTGTCCTACATTTTTTATTTATTTATTTATTTATTTATTTTATTTTATTTGGAAATTTATAGGAAATTTATACATGTATTTCCTTATTCCATAAATGTCAAAAATGTAAACCTGCTTCATTAAGTTTCGAGCAGCAGGGCAGCTTTCGATCAAGGAAGGCAGGTTTGGCTTTCCAGGTCTTGTTTTACACCACCAGGCCTATTTGCTGACTTGCACTAAAATTTGGTCTTTCCCACTTAGACTGGGTTTTCACCTCTATAGTTCCTAAATGGACAGCATTAGGCTCTTGGCATATTCAAATGGATGGGGCTCCTTACACTGTTATAGCTGTTACAAATGGGTGACAAAGAACATTGTGTCAATTGCATTTTGATCTATTTTCATATGCTAAATTGACTTCATAGCAAAATCCAGATTTAAAAATTTGGAGGAATTGTTTCTGTGAAGGATTCAGCTACATAAGTTGATGTTGAAGTTGGATCAACGAGTTTAGTCATTTCTGGAATTGCATACAATTTGTCTGCTATTGACTGAATGGCAATACTTGAAAACATTTGTTGAAATCTATGTTTGCCTTGCTACTTTTGTAGCTCTACAACCTTTTCCGTTACTGGAAACACTTATTCAGGGCAACACCTATTCAGGCTTATCACTTATAATGACCCACAATTCCTGTTTAATATTTAGTATTGGTGAATAAATATAATATACAGGATCTAATCAATGGACTATCACTTAAATGTCTTTATCTGATGCTTCAGTGGATCTCCAGTTATCTCTTATTCAACTAAAACCCTTGTTTCATTCTTACTGGATGTCACAGCATCACTTTATTATTTTTATACCACATAATAACTGAAACTGTCTGGATAGTTAACAATAATTTCAAACCATTTTTAAACATAAGAGTTTGCCTAAGTTGGCTAAATGCTTGAGGTGCAATATTGCTAATGCTTCCTTCAATAATAGGTTTTGGCAATGTCCCCCCACCTTTTTTTTTTTTTTTTGGAAGGAGGCTATAATACAGTTAAATTCTGTGCTGGAACACTCTTTGGTATTAATTGATGCATAGGGTCTTTAAAATTATCTACCTACCTCCTGCAAGTTTAATACATGGTCAACATAAATGGATTTTCTGCATCTATTTAACAGCTAATAGATTAATAGGTAACCCTAACCCTAAACAGCTAATAGGACCCCAAGGCTATGGAATGGGCTTTCACGGGTGGGGGGTTGAAGCCCCATTGGTGAGGGTGTTCAAGGATAGGCTAGACATGCACATGGTGGGCATGTCATGAATGGAGCCAGCTGAAGCTGGAGGTCAGACTAGATGGCCTGGGAGACCGCTTCTGACTTGCTCTGTTTCTATGTTTCTAATAATTCAACACTGGAAGGATGTGAACTTAATGATGCTTTCAACATTTAAGTGGACAGAATATAGATGCCACTCTGGAGTAAATGTATACATGGATATTTGATCTGCCATTATTGAAATTCATGTACAACTGAAATAATCAAATCTACATAGCTGTGTTTATATTTATTTCCCTTTTTTTTGGTCTTGCTGAAACTTACAAGAAAAGCAAATTAAAATACATTATTCTCACAGCATTCACATGAGTTCTCCTGTCATAATTGGAAAGGTCTTATGTCAGAAAGTAAGCTTTATTGCACCTGCACTTTAAGAAGCATGTTGTACCAAACCTGTCAATCTCAACATATTACCAATATCTCTTTTGATAACACCTCCCAAACTACAGTGTTTATTTAAAAGGGTTTTACATGGGATGGGCAGAAATAAACACATTCTGCCACATAGTCAATACTTGTTGTTACTGGATGCAGTTGTCCTGATTAAAATGATGCACATCTTCATGCAACTCAGGAAAGGTGTAGCGTGAATATTTTAATTACTTTGGTTAGGCCTAACTGGATAGACAATCACAATCTTCTTTAATAGCCTGCAGTAAACCATTACAGTGACTGAAGAGGCCAAAATCCATATTCAAGCTATTCATTCTTGCACCTAGTCAAGCTTTGCATTATAAATACTTTAAAAAAATACTGAGGGAGTTGATTGCTTCCTGGACTAAAAATCTACCATTATTATTAATGTTTTTTCTGCTATAAAAGCAGAGAAGGCAGCTCACAAAATTGAAAATAAACTACAAATGATGTGAGATAATAAACAATAGCTAAAACAAAAACAGAACATTTAAAATTGTAATGCACTCTACATGGGGCTGCCCTTGAAAATGGTCCGGATACATTCAGCTGGTACAGAATAGAGCAGCCAGGATGCTGACAGGGACCGGTCATTATTCTCATATAATGCCAGTCCTCTACCAGCTACATTGGCTCTCAGTTGAAGTGCGGGCCCAATTCAAGGTGCTGGTTTTGACCTATAAAGCCCTGAATGGCTTGGGACTGGGATACGTGAAGGAACGTCTCCTTCCATATATGCCACCACACCCCTCCCTATGATCAACGAGGGAGGCCCTGCTCTGAGAACCCTTCCTAAAGGAGGTAAAAAGGGCACTACTTGGAGTAGGGCCTTCTCTGCAGTGGCACCCAGATTATAGAATGTGCTCCCCGGAGAGGTTCGCCTGGCACTGAGCTTATACTCTTTTCTTTTCGGCGGCTGGTTAAAACCTTTTTGTTTAACCAATATTTTAAAAACTACTATTAATTGTAATAGTCATGTTTTATTGCTTTTACTGCTAGATTGTTTTAATGTATGGAATTGTTTTAATGTTTTGACTGTGAGCCATCCCAAGATGAATCAATAAATAAAAACAGCCACAGGAGACTGACAAGATCATGGATGAGACGCACAACTGAAACAAGAAGGTGCTCATCAATGGCACCTTCTCAAATTAGATGGAGGTAACTAGTGGGGTGCCACAGGGGTCTGTCCTGGGCCCAGTGCTCTTCAACATCTTTATTAATGATTTAGATGAGGAAGTACAAGGAAAGATAATCAGATTTGCAGATGATACAAAACTGGGTGGAATAGCAAACACTAGAAGACAGAATGAAGAGCCTGGGTAATCTTAATAAACTTGGAACACTGGGCTCAAAGCAACAGAACGAGATTCAATAGGAATAAATGCCAAGTCCTCCACCTAGGAAAAAGAAACCAAAGGCATCGATACAAGATGGGGAACACATGGCTCAACAGAACTGAAAAAGATATTGGAGTGATTGTGGACAACAGGCTAAATACAGTGGTACCTCAGCTCACGAATGCCTTGGTTCACAAACAAATAGGGTCACGAACACAAATTTCTGAAAAATTTTGACTTGGGTAGCAAACTCTGCATTGGGTGGCAACCAAGATCACAGCCATTTCCCCCCACCCCGAGTGGGGAAATGGCCACAATCATAATTGCTTTCGCGCAAGAAAGGCATGTGTGATCAGCGGCGCGCTTTTGCAGGAAAGACGGGAGCAATCTCGTCCATCTCTCCCTCCCCCAGCGTGCCATTTGCGCTCGTCTCTTCCTCCCCCAGTGCGTCCGCGATCACACCCGTTTCTTCTCTCCATCCCTCAGCGCACCAGGATGACAGGCATGTGCCGAGATGACGGGCCCAATTTCAGTCACGTGTGTGTTTGGGGGGTGGGAGATGGCCGCGATCATTGTTTTCACTTTGCTTCACATTTTTCTGATTTTAAAAATGGTTACAGAATAGATTAACCTTATTTACATTGAACCTTATGGGGAATTTAACTTGGCTCATGACCAATTTGGGTCATGACCAGAGTCCTGGAACAGATTAAATTTGTGAGCCAAGGTACCACTGTATCAGCCGACAATGCAATGCAAGGCCAACATTGCAAATGATGTTCTTTCCCTGCATTAACAGAAGTAATACTTCCAAGTTACAAGTAGTAGTAGTTCCTCTATACTCCTCACTAGTCAGACCTCATCTGGAATACTGTGTCCAGTTCTGGGCACCAAGATTTAAGAAAGATGTAGGAAAATTAGAAAGAATTCAGAGGAGGGCTACGAAAATGATCCAGGATTTGAAAACACTTCCCTGTGAGGAGAGACTGAGAGAACTGGGCATGTTCAGCCTTGAGAAGAGAAGACTGTGGGGGGCATGATAGCCCTCTATAAGTACCTCAAAGGCTGTCACAAAGAGGAAGGTCAAGATCTCTTTTTGCTGATGCCAGAGTGCAGGACACAGAATAATCAAGTCAAGTTGCAACAACCCAGATTCAGGCTGGACATCAGGAAAAGCTTCCTGACTGTCAGAGCAACATAACAATGGAACCAGCTGCCTAGAAAGGTGGTGGGCTCTCCCACACTACAGATATTCAAAAAGAAACTGGACAGCCATCTGAGAGGGATGGTGTAACTTGGTGTCCCATAAAAGCAGGGGGTTGGACCTGGTAGCCTTCATGGCCCCTTCCTACTCTACTATTCTGTGATTCGACAGTATTCAGAACAATCTTTCCCCAAACTGAAGCCCTCCCCTCATAGGTTGAACTACAGCTTCTATCAATCTCACCCAGGGTAGTTAACCACATGACAACTTAATACGTAATGACTTACAGGCAGAAAACATGTTCACAGCCTCCTACATTCACAGGTTTCTTCAGAATTCCTCTGCTGTCAAGGATTAGAGGTGATAGTTACTATTGTCCAATGTCTCAGAATCAAAACAGCTCTAATACATTAGTATTAATGAAAACTGCAGCAGATATAACTTTAATCATTATTATTAATTATATTTTTCTAGTATAATTGTTTTGTCAGACAGATGTTAGAGATCTAATCATTTATGGCTCAGAATAGGCCTTCTGTTTCATAGCAACCACTGTGTGGAACTTCCTACCATTACAAATTAAGTAGGTACTAGGCCTTTCAGTACCTGCAGAACAATGTGCAGTCCCTATACGTTGCAATTATATATATATATATATATATATATATAAAATAATAATCATAAATCTCATGAAATAAATGCATTCTACTTTGAATGCAGAAGGTCAAAGAACAGAAGGTTCATTTCTTAGTATCTCCAAATAAAAAGATCTCAGCAGTTTGGGGAATTCTGATTTCCATCACAGAGAGCTGCCAATCATAGTAGGCAATTCTAGGTGACCTAGCCTGATAGGTCAGTCGCATCTTCTGTTCAACTGGCTTATTAGCCATTTCTTTTTCAAAACAAGAGCCAACCTATGAATATGGTACTTTACAAAGAATAGGTCTGACAGGTCCCTACCCCAAGGGATTTAAAATTTAAATGGATGCAGGGCCACAGAAATGAAGGTGGATGAAGAATATGTTTATTTCAATTACACATACTTTGGCTTAGTTACTACACAGTATTGAACTTCCTAACTGGCTGGCACGTGGTTGCACAGAGGCATGCATGAACTAGTTTGGAAATCAGTAAACAGAATGGCTCCCTGGTCTGGGGAACAATCGCCTGTCTGGGCTGTACCGTTCACGATTTCCAGTGTGGCGGCAGGAGCTGAGCTGGGGCCCTTTTGCATGCCAAGCAAGCGCTTGGACAGCCGGCTACAGCCCTTCCCCAAGGAGCTCGGTCGTTGCTATTACATTTATTAAGTCACACTGTCTTTATTCTGCTCTAGATTAAGTAGTGGAGGTCGTGTCAGTTTCCGATTTTGCTATATCATCTGCTGAACAAAAATAAGTATTCGGTCCTTAGGTGGAGGAATCATTTTACAACGTTTGGGGGCGCAACAGCTGGGGCACTCTGGGAGCTGTTGAGTTTTTTTGCTGTGCGCCCCAGTTAAGGTTTTAAGCGGAAAGGGCTCCCCGCATTTCAGCTCCCCCTAAGATGCCCCCTCCAAGAGCCCCCATTCCCCGCCCAGGATTACCATCGGGAGCAGCTCAGGCTCTCCGCCAGCCGGCTCAACGCGGCCCGAGTCTCCTTCCAGTGGCATGCGGGCGGCTGCTGCTCCTCCATTCGCCCAGCGGGCTCGTTCCCGGAGCGGACCCGGAGCGTCCCGGGAGGTGGCATTTCTCCACCGCACTCAGCGAGAAGATGCCTAAGCGAGACAATCCGCGGCGCGCGATTCAAACCCTGCCGCCTCCCGCCCTTCACAGCCCGCCGCGCATGCGCCAGAGGCTGCGGCGCAGGCGCCAAGCTGTACCGGACGCGCTAGAGGGACTCCCTCCGACTGTGCGTATACCACTTCCGGGTTCCACTGCGCCGGCGTGGCGGACTTTCCGGGTGTATGTTCGTGCTAGCTCCGACCCCAGCCGCCCTCCCGCTAGCAAGGCGAGGGAACATGCCGTACTCTGACGGGAATAAGAATTTCCCCGTGTCCTTAAGCCTGTGGCCGCGCACACGACGAGGAACGGAGCCATGCTAGACTGCAGATTGGCCTCAGGAGCAGCCCTCTCCGCCTTCGGAAGGCGGCTTCCGCGCGGGAAAGCGAAGGAGCAATATTGGCCGGGGGTCACGTGGGGCGCGCGGATTTCCCCCGTGCTGACGCCTGATGCGCCCCGCTTTCGCGCCCTAATCCCTTGCTGGGTTTCACACGGCACTCGTGTGCCCACTTGTTCCAGCGTAGCTCTCCGTTGCTCTGTTCAGCGGGATAAAAAGCACCATTAAAACATTCCGGATCCCATTGGATTTGGCAGGGCTAATATGTCTCGGGTGGCATTTTCCCAGCAGAACTTACGCACAGGTAAATACAGTTAGGTTTCCATCCCAGGAGAGAAAGCAAGAGCTTAATCAGTTTAAAGCCAGACATGGTCTTGTGCCCTCGTTTGAGCTGAACTGAGGTTTCCTTTCCATGGAATGGTTTGCCTGTGTAAGTCTTTGGGGGAAGATGTTGCTACCCATAATGGAAACCCTAGTCGGTGCTAAGTAATGTTTGGTGATGCCCAGAAGCATCTTCTCTCTCTCCTTCCAGCCATCTTGAGTTGATTTGCTTGACATCTGTTGCTGAACTCAAAAGCTTGCACACTGCTTTGGGATCTTACTCATTTTGCTCTAATAAAAGTAGTGCACTATGGATTTTTTCAATTTAGTAATATAGGTCTTCGTGCATCCTATTTTTGTGACTGCAGCCTTCCTTACAAGTATGCTTCATTGAATCACTTAGTGTCTATTTTCAAGGAAATGCGCTTTGCACCCAAAATAATCTGGGCAGAAGTTTCCTTAATGGCTAATGCACAATGACAGTAACTGCAACACCTGAAATGAACTGTGCAACAGAGAGATCCCTGGTTTTGTTTTTCCTCTTGTCCATCACTGTGCTACCTCTTTGTTTGGTTGTTCAGTTTTGCTCTTGCAGTGTACCTGCTTTTAGCATCAACTTAGCCTTGCTGGATCAAAATGGACGTTTGCTACAGATCTTTAGAAATCACAATGAGACAAAATGCTATGGGTGTATTAGGAGATGGAATAAATCATTCACCCTCAGTTCCCTAAAGCCTTAGGCATAGGACATGTCAGTCACATGATTCTTTAACTTAAGATGTCACTGAATATACCTGTAAGAATGATTAAGTTGGTAACAGTTTTTGCTTGAAAAATGTAACAGTTCTTGCTTGAAAAATGTAAAAACAGACTAGATTTATAGTGGGCCCTGCTGTTGTTGAATCAGTCTCTGCAAATTACAGAGCAATCCAAAAGGAAAGGCAAGAAAGCACAGAAATGGCCAAGACACAAGCCAAGGTGAAAGCACACAGAAGCAGTCAAATATAACATGCATTCAAGATGCAGAGTAAAACAGGAGTCCAAGGCTTGGTAACAAAGAAGTTCCATCACAAACCAAGCAAGGCCAAAGACAACAGAACTAGACGTGACAGAAAGATGTTTTTCCAGTATCTGGAAAGCAGAAACTGAAGGCTCAGATACAGGTCATTTCCTAAGGCCCATCTAGGTGCTCAGCTGCAGTATATTACAGGGCTCTGGCTAAAGTTTTACTTAGGAGGAAGAGCTTACTTTTAAAGAATCCTTTCCTCTTGGTAAGTGCTTCTTCATCAAGCTCACCTCCTCAAAGGAGCCCTGCTGGCCTGTCTCTTCACTTGAGATAATAATGCTCTCAGGAATGGGCAACTGTCCAGCCTCTATCTCAGAGGCAGAACTCCCTAGCCATGATCTCCCCTGGGGGCCCATAACAGCTCCAGATCTCCTGACACAGGTGGCTGCTTGGTGCTGTCTGTCTCCAGGAGTTCTAGGTCTTAGAGGAAAATTTCTTCAGTGGGAACATGCCATGGAGCAATCATAGATAGCTCAACTCTGTTAAATGTGGTTTATGCCCAGGCCTGCATGTTCAGAGTTGCAGCCCTAGTTAGTAGAGGTGTGCTGGCACCTTATTGTTAGATGTAAATAAAATGAATGTTCTATCTACTGTGGTACATTTCAAAGGTGGCTTGTGCCAGCTGCACAAGAATCCAGTATGAAACTATTACAGTGAAACTTATGGAAAACTGCAAAATTAATTCTGTATCATTCCATAAATCAATTTAAAGTAAGTAGAAGAACAAAAACTTTTCAAATTGAAACACAATAGCTATGTTGTGCCTACAACACCAGCCTCTCCCTGCTGCTAGAACGTGGACCTGGCAGACCCCCATGACACCTTGAGAGATGTCACTGCCGTTGCTGCTGCTTCTGCTCTGCCTTCTATCATCTGCTGGCCAAGTGGTGAGAGGACTCAGCTGGAACTGGCAGGGTCATGGCCACCCCTGCCATCTTGCGGCATGGAGGGGCACAGACCTCTGTTTCAGTCACTCAGCCTCAGAGTATCGCCCATCTGGCAACTATTTGATGGCCACTCAGAGGTAGGTTTTTATGGTGGAGGGGTGATATTAAGAATAGAAGGTATTTCTTAAAGTAGTAGGAAGTGTGGAATGTTGGAGAAGGACAGAGGAAGTTTGAAAGGAGGAATGGTATGAAGTAGGTCAGAAAAAAGTAAGATGTTGGACAGGTAAGTAGGGATAGGTATAAGGAAGGTAAGGTAGTGGATTCTGGAGTAGGAGTGTAAAGTCTTGAGGTGTAGAGGTGCAATGGGAAGAGAAGGTTTGATGGTTGGAGATAGGAAATAGAGAAAAGACATTTTTTTCTGCCTGGTTTGCTATCATGCTAATATTCTGTGTGCAAGTAGCTCTATATACATACTGTATGTTTTGTGTGTGCGCCAGTTCCAGTGATTTCAGATAGGGGGAGATATGGTGTTGAGGGATGGACAGGCTAGTGTATGAGAAGAGGGGATAGATACCTTACTGCTATACCCTCTTCTGGTCTTGCCCACAGCTGCATGATTCCTGGCTACTGTGCCAGTCTGCCCTCAAGACTTGTGGTGCTGTTGCTTAATGGAGGATCTCAACTTCCATGCTGAGGCCACCTTGTCCAGGGCAGCGCAGAACTTCATGGCAGCCATGACAACCATGGGGCTGTTTCAACATTGTCACGGGCCCAATGCATATAAAGGTCATATTTGGACCTGATTTTCTCAACTGGGCAAGAAGATGGTGATCTGAAAATTGGGGGGGGGGGGGTGTACACCTTCCCCTTTGTCATGGTCCGATCACTTCCTCTTGAGATTTGGACAGCATGACCTTTTGATTCTCCTGGACCTCTCAGTGGCTTTCAATACCATGGTATCCTTCTGAAGAGGTTGGCCAGTTTGGGAGTTGAGCAGTGGTTCTGCTCCTATCTGGCCAACCATTTCCAGATGGTGTTGCTGGGACTATTGCTCTGTGGCAAGTCCTTTGTGTCATGGAGTTCTGCAAGGCTCTATTCTGTCCCCCATGCTTTTCAACACCTACATAAAACCTCTGGGAGAGGTCATCCAGAGGTTTGGGCTGAAGTGCCATCAGTATGCCAATGAAACCCAGCTCATTTTCATCTAATCCAAGTGAGCCAGTCACCATTCTTAACTAGTGTCTGGGCATGGTAATGGACTGGATGCGAGCCAACAAGCTGAAGCTCAGTCCAGACAAGATGGAGACACTGTTAGCAGGAAATCCATCCATCCGCTGCAAAGTTTTCAACCTGTACTGGATGAGGTTCCCTTCCCCAAAAGGACAAGGTTCCCAACCTTAGAGTGCTTCTGGGTTCTGCCTTTTACCAGTTCAGGCTGGTTTATCAGCTGTGTCTTTACTTGGATGAGCAGAGCTTTGCTACAGTTATCCACATACTGGTAACCTTGCACCTGGATTACTGTAATGTGCTGTATGAGGAGCTCCCTTTGAAAACGGTCCAGACACTGCAACTTGTCCAAAATCAGGTGGCATACCTGCAGTGAGGACTGGCTTTTGTAAACAAATCACCCAGTCCTTTGCAGGTTACATTGGCTGCCATATCTCCATTATGTCCCAGCCTAATCACTGAGATCTTTGTCAGAGGTCCCTCTCCAAATCTCTCCCCGCAGTGAAGGGGATGGCTACGAGATGGGCCTTTTCTGCAATAGCACATTGCTTGTAGAATTCACTTCCGATAGAGATCTGCCAGGCATTTTCTCTCTTCTTTTTTAGATGCCAATTGAAAACCTTCCTTTTCTGTAACTATTTTGGTGATTTGGTTTTAATTGTTTCCTCATTGGTTTTATTGTTGCTACTATCATGTTAAGAATGTTAGTTGCCAGACAATTTTATTTCATTTACAATTTTATTCAAATCGTATATAACACAATTGTTTGAAATGGTTTTATTAACTGAATGCTTAAATTCTATTGCCCTCTTTTTATTTCTTTGTTTTTTAACAGTTTTATTATGTATTGTTTTGAATGTATTGTTTAAATCGGATAGTTTTATCTGTTGATGTATAAAGTAATGTAAGCTGCCCAGAGAGCCTTATGGCTAAGGGGTGAAGCATGCAAGAGTAATAAATAAATAAGATCTGCAGCTATCTATTTTTGTGAGTAGAAACTGTGCTTACCCCACTAATCTGACTTACACAGTACTTCACACTCAGCCACTCAAACTGCTCCTTTGCTGCACTTTGAACCAGATTCATCCTCTTAATACAAAGATGCTTTTTAAACATGTTGAATAAAATCTAGCAAATCCTACTTTGAGTAGACTAATTGAAATGAATGGGTCTATGCTGTTCTGTTAGATTTTTACTCTTTCAGGAATTCAAGCAAATGGGCAAAGGAGTTAAACATTCCATGTTTAATTTGACTGCGTTTATGTAAAACAAGCCAATTTACATAAGTAATATTGGTCTGCGCAATTTATTTTGAAGATAAAATTTAATTTGGGGAGGGGGCACAATGTGGGTACAAAATGCCAAAAGTCTCTGTGTTGTTTGAAGAATCTGTAAGACATTGTATTATTAATATGTATCTTCTATATATTCTCACTTGTTTATTTATTTGTTTGTTTAACACATTTGTATGCCGCCCCCTTGCAAGCAAGCCTCGGGGCAGCTAACAACATAGGAAAGTACAATTTAAAAACAATACACAATTTAAAACTGGCCCATCTCGAAGTCTAAAAAATAAAAAATATAAATATAACAATAAATGACAATATAAAATTAATAATTTAACAATTAAAATATTGCTTAAATAAAAAGGTCTTCGCCTGGCGCCAAAAAGCAAATAATTTATCAAATTCTTTCTGACAGATATTTCACTGCCCATTGTTTTTGTTCAGTAACATTTCAGGGTTCAACCCATCTCACTGCTTTTTATTGCTTACTGTTTTTAAAAAGATACCTCTATAGAAATCAGTGTGCACACCCCTTCTGTAGAGTGTAATTACTGAAGCACATAAAGCAGTTATAGCAGGAATTTATCACTTTCAGGTAGAAACACTCTGAGCCAAATAAAAGATAGAATAGGGGTGTCAGAAGCAATTTATAACAGGCTCACTGACATTTCATGTTGTGAAGTCCTACCAGTGAATAAGCATCAAGTCATAAATCTCTACGCAAATGTGATTAGAGCAAGCAAGGTATTCTTGGAGGGAGCCTCATCATAAAAGAATCCTGTGATGCTGAGCAGCAAAATATGGTTGACTAAAATCATTAAAAACAGCTGTCAGTAAAATGTACAAGCAGCTCTCTCTCAAATTCCCCTGTCATTCCAGCAGCTGTTTAGGCTAACATAAAATGTTTGTTTGGCGAATGAACACAGCACCATTGCAATTCCTTGCTATTTGCAGTGAGCATAGTGGGAACTTCAGCTTCATTGCTGTGTGCATCCAGGGTGCAATAAGGTGGGGCAGGTGGAACATAGATCTGGAAGGGCTTAAAGAAGTGGACATTCTGCTTGGTTGGTAAGAATTGCTGGCTCCCAGTCATTTAACAGTAATAGCAACAAATTATTCTTCCTCTCCCCAAATTATACTGAAATTAGAAAGCTTAGTGGAAGAAGGAATGGATTCTTGGGTGGAAGGACTGGGAACTCCATTCAGTTCTCATACTCAAAACACCTTCCTAGGCTCAGAATTCCATGATTTCAAGTGTGTGTGCATACATTATAACCGCACTCCAGTCTGAGGTTTCTGGTTAAAAGATGATCTTGCAAGCCTGAAGCCCGCCCTTCCTCTGCAATATGGGATCAGTGCTCATTGGAGGCTGGCTCTTATGGCAATGTTTGTGGCTGAAAGCCTCCCTCCGTTTTAGCTGCATGTCCAGTCCTGTTTACTGCTTACAGGGCTGCTCTCCACATAACATTTGGTAGCACAAAGCTGCTATTAGGAAACTGCATTGGTGGTTTCCTTTCCTTATGACCAGGTGGGGAGCCATTCTTCATGGTCATCAAGTGGCTGAGCCAATTCCTTACTTCAGTTGCCCTTTTGCAATGTTGGGCGTTGTACCCTATCTTCTTAGACTTCTTAGAATCATTGATATGGATGAGCATTCAGACTACTTCACATATTTAGTTTTATTGATCAAGTGTGGCACTTACGTTTTCCAGATGGAATCTCCACCAAACATTGCTTATAATCTGCCCTTTAATACTGTTACATACCTTTATACTCTACATATAATTTATGCATGTTAGCACTTGATAGCATAATCCATCAACTGGCCCCTGTTGGTAATGAGACATCTATAGATGTCAAAAGTTCCAGTGAATTCAATAGGATATGTATGTACATGGCTAACCATATTTAGTTATTTATTTATTTTACATATTTATATGCCGCCCCCTTGCAAACAAGCCTTGGGGCAGCTAACAACAAACAGGAAAATATCATTTAAAAGCAATACTCAATCTAAAAATTATTATTAATAATAATTATAATTAATTATTAATTATTATTAATTATTATAGTTAGTTGTGTAAATAATGCTCAACTCCATAATTTAATCTGGAGATAGAGCTTGGTGTGAAGTTGTAGAACTATTCATTTCTCAGTGGGTTGGTTTTTAAATGAGTGTATGTTTTTAATTTACTGTTGTAAGCTGCCCCGAGGCTTTATTGCGATGGGGCGGCATAGAAATGCTTTACTTAATAAATAAATAAATAAATTACTCCACACAGTAGAGTAGTTTCTGGGTTACTCAGAATGGCAGAGTGACAACCAAGGCATATAATGTGCATACTAATAGCAGCAATCAACTGGAACTGAGATACTTTTGACTTTTTTATGAGAGAAGTCTTGAACATCTTTCAATTCGTGGACTGAACTTAATTTTAAATAAATGTTAAGGCCAGATTTTATTTTATTTTATTTTATTTTATTTTATTTTATTTTGATGGGGGGAGCAAGTTAAACAGAGCAAGATCAAAATACCAGCATGTTTCAAAGCTTTTATTCCCAGTAAATCCTCAGAAGAGTCATTTCAGCCTTTTAGAATGGGGAAAATCTATACAATTGTTGGGAAACTGCCAAATCAGTATGGCCAAGGGAATGACAGTAGAGCCTGTGAAAGGGGCTGGCCTTCTGGAGAACCTAGATGGTCCAGAGTAGGAGACAAGGACCTAAGATTCTGCCCCCCTATGCTAGGAGGACTTAGTTTCATCACAGTACTGCTTAGTGTTAATGTGGCACATTAAGACTGAGCCAAGCCCACCATGCAGCAAAGTGAAGCAGGCCTTCTTGATTGGGATATACCAATCACCACCACCACCGCCATGCCACGCCCCCTCGGCGTGAGTGGGAGACGCACCGGGACAGGCGGGGTGAGGAGGGGGAGGCGCCCGGCGGCCTTCAAAACACCGGCGGCGCCCAGGGCTGGCAGCCTTGGGCCGGCAGCCGAAGGGTGACGGCTTAAGGGCGGTGACGCCGTCAAGGGCCGTTCGCGGGCTGGGCTGGCCAGGGGTTCTGGTCGGGGCCTTGTTTGTTGGCTGTTGGCTGGAGGTGGGAGGAAAAATGGGTTGCGTTTTTTAATTGGTTTTAACTGTTTTAATTGTTTTAGTTGTTTTTAGGGGCTCATCTCGAGTTATAACGTAGTATGATGTCACCTGGGGAGCGCGTGGGGGCCCCCACAGAGGTGGTCATGGGCAATGGACACTATGGCGGTGGGGGCTTAACGGGTCCGCTTAGAAGAAGGAGGGACAGATGGTTAACACCTGTCCCTCCTTCTGGTTATTCCCCCAGCCAGCGGGTTCCAGGTAGCCCTGTCAACCACCCCCCAGGCCTGACGGTGCTGTTGCTTAATGCCAGATCGGTCTAAAATAAAGCGACCCTCATCCACGATTTGATCATGGATGAGAGGGCCGACCTGGCCTGTATCACAGAGACCTGGGCGGGGGAGGGGGGAGATGTGGCCCTCTCGCAACTATGCCCACCCGGGTATTTGGTCCAGCACAGACCACACCTGAAGGGGAGGGGAGGGGGGTCGCTTTAGTTTATCGAGCTTCTATTTCCTTTTCGGGGCTTCCTGTCCTCTCGAGACCAGGGCTGGAGTGCCTCTACTTGGTGTTGGGCGACCAAGACAGATTGGGGATTCTGTTGGTGTACCGTGCACCCTTCTGCCCAACAGACTCCCTGCCTGAGCTGACGGAGATAGTCTCGGACCTGGTGTTGAAGACCTGCGGGACTTCAATCTCCACACCAAGGCGATTCTGACCGGGGCGGCTCAGGACTTCATGGCCTCCATGACGGCCATGGGGCTGTCTCAACATGTCAACGGCCCGACCCATGAACGTGGACACACTCTGGACCTGGTTTTCTCAACGGGGCAGGAAGAGGGTGATCTGTGGGTGAGGAACTTATGTTTATTTATTTTATTTATTTAAAAATTTATATGCCGCCCCTTGCAATAGCCTCGGGGCGGCTTACAA